>CAWUFW010007683.1:0-292500 GCA_963921515.1 Calotriton arnoldi
GAGTGGGAGTACAGAGTGTATTGTATGGCCTGGAGTAGGCATGACTGTCCAGCCCCACATGAATGAGGGATGAGCCCTGGACTGTAGGCAGCTGGCTAAGTATGTGTGACACACGTCATATACATACTCCTGGGGCCCAAACATTGTTCCCACCCGCAGCATGGGTGTGTGCCAGGTACCCCAGCCACATGTGGTGGATCAGCTCAGCAATTGGACCACAGATCAAAGTAACACGCTGAATACATGTCAGAATACAGGCATTGTGTAAGCAATGGACCCACCCATGATGCCCACCACAGAGTCAGGGAAACAGATGCTGTCTCCCACCTTTAGTCAAGCAAACTGCAAGGACACAGTCCTAAGTGACAGAATTCCCTGCATGTAAGGGCCACACCTGGGTATCAGATGAGGAGTGGGCAGTGCACAATAGAGGGACATGGCTCCTGGACAACATGACTGCTGTACTGTGGCAGTTCAACCTGGCCCGAGGAGGGCACATAGCATGTTAGACAGAGTACACAGTGCAGTCTTTGACTCACCCCTCCTTGCTGCTCTCTGGCCTTCAGCTGCCCATCCAGGTCTGGAAAGACCACCGCCAGGATCCTGAGCATGTGGGGGTCAGGGTCCGTGTTCCGCCCCTCCTGCGAGGAGGCGACAGCTTCAGCTGGACCCGTGCAATCCTCCGGGTCCAGCCCGAAGGTCCTGCCACCTCTTTTGGCAGTTGCGGATCCGGCGCTTGTAGACCCCCACGGACCGGACAGCCCGGACGATGTCCTTCCAGATCTCATGCTTCCGATGGGCAGAAGCCTGTCAGGATGACAAAGTGATAAGGCCATTACTACACATGCAACATATCCGTGCATGACACAGTTGCATATACATGTCGCAATCACAGGGGCACATGGTGTACCCAGGCAGTGCACGGCTGCCCATGGACAGTTTTCCAGAAGTCACTACATGGTATCATTGCATGGGGAGTAAAACCCTGTTCAGAAGCACTGTCACTGCACCATACCTGTCCAGTGCAAGTCACTACACACTATGGGGGGTGACAACTACTCAGTGAGCCTGCTAGCCAGTGGTGTGCTGACTCTCAGCCTTGCTAGTCAGACAAAATGCACATTCAGAAAGGCAGTGCACAGAACACTCACCTGCTCCCCTGGTGTCCCATACAGCTTGCTGTACTGTGGAAGTAGGCTGTCCAGCAGGGCCTGGTTCTCTTCAAGGCTGAAGGCTGGGGCTCTCTCCACAGTACGTGCCATTGCAGGGTCCAGAGGGGCAGAGACAGCAGCAGTGCAGTGGCAGATGTCGTCCTGGAGCATGTAGTGCAGGCAAGTGGGCTCTCAGGGGAACATGCAGCAATATATATGTGCTGGAGAGGCAGATACTGTCCCTTGTGTCCAAAGTGATAGGTCCAAGTCGTTTGCATCTTCTGAATCTGGCCAATCCATGGAATAGCAGCACCAAAACACGCCCACAGCATCCTTCAAAATTTCAACTTCATGACATACATGATTTTGCAACATTGTTGTGGGTGACCAACTGATTTTCCAGCAACCGACTCGTTCGAATATTCGAAACGCGTCCGTTGCCAGGCAAGCCCATTGTCAATGGGTGCGCACCGATCGGTCCATTGAGGTACAACGCGCACAGGGTACAACGCGTACCTGCACACATTGAATGCAATGGGCCGGCCGGAGGCACCGATCGGTCCATTGCAGTACAACGCGCACAGGGGTACAACGCGTACCCGCACACATTGAAAGCAATGGGCCGGCCGGAGGCACCGATCGGTCCATTGCTGTTCAACGCGCACAGGGGTACAACGCGTACCCGCACACATTGAAAGCAATGGGCCGGCCGGAGGCACCGATCGGTCCATTGCAGTACAACGCGCACAGGGGTACAACGCGTACCCGCACACATTGAAAGCAATGGGCCGGCCGGAGGCACCGATCGGTCCATTGCTGTTCAACGCGCACAGGGGTACAACGCGTACCCGCACACATTGAAAGCAATGGGCCGGCCGGAGGCACCGATCGGTCCATTGCAGTACAACGCGCACAGGGGTACAACGCGTACCCGCACACATTGAAAGCAATGGGCCGGCCGGAGGCACCGATCGGTCCATTGCTGTTCAACGCGCACAGGGGTACAACGCGTACCCGCACACATTGAAAGCAATGGGCCGGCCGGAGGCACCGATCGGTCCATTGCAGTACAACGCGCACAGGGGTACAACGCGTACCCGCACACATTGAAAGCAATGGGCCGGCCGGAGGCACCGATCGGTCCATTGCTGTTCAACGCGCACAGGGGTACAACGCGTACCCGCACACATTGAAAGCAATGGGCCGGCCGGAGGCACCGATCGGTCCATTGCAGTACAACGCGCACAGGGGTACAACGCGTGCCCGCACACATTGAATGCAATGGGCCGGCCGGAGGCACCGATCGGTCCATTGCAGTACAACGCATCACTGTACATGTGACTGGCATATGTCAGCATGCCTGTCTCAGATGGACATATGCCAGCCACAGATAGCTCCCAGGGAGTGAGGGGCACACCTACATCACGACAGCCTGTCCAAACCTTATCATAAGGCATGTAAGGCTGCATTTCCTATTGTGTGTATGTTGGTGTACATGTTGTCCTGTGGGTGTCACCTGTGGGCAGCCACCCCCAGGCTGTGCACGTGGTAATGGGGACAGGATCCTGGGTGTTACGTGTACGTGACCACTGTGATGTGCAACTGTTCATATCTGTGCATGTGCCATGGTCACATTTCACAGTGGTGTTTGTGTATGTCATGTCACATACCCCGTGAGTCCCATGTGGGACGGTATGTTTGAGCCAGGGTGTCCCAGTGGCACAATAGTGATGGCCCTCCACAGTCTTTGTGCATGTAGTGTTTACAATGTCTCTGATTTCATGTGCACAATGGGAGACAGTCTCCACATCCACGTTGTGTGTGCATGGACTCTGATGTTGTGCGTGTGTGTCACAGACGTCCATGGCTCTCCTGCCATGGCAAGTGTGGCCACTACCTGTGGGGGTCATGTTTGTTTTGTTGTGGTGTACACATGATACTCCAGGTGATGCCAGTGTCCATGTGGCATTACAGGGTCCCTGGGAATGTGCCTGTCGTTGAGCTGTGGTGCCTGGGGCACATCTGTCCTCACATGTCACTGGGGGGTGACTGTGACACAGCATCATGATATCCAATGGGCCAACCTGGGACAAATTGATGCCACCTGTAGGACCGTGTTGACAGATGTTGGCCATGTATGTACCATACATGTCGTTCCGGTACTGCACACTTCATGTAGTTGTGCCTCATGATGATGTATGTTGGGATCTTGAGTGTGTTCAATGCCGCATATGTGGGGTGACTGACGATCTTGCTTACTTCTCCTCTGCACTGCAGGGCTCCTGCTGTCCATCGGCCATTCCCAGACCTGGCAACGATGGTGGAACGGGACAGCATCCGACGGTACCGCTTCACCAGGCAGCTGATTGAGGATTTTGCAGTGCAGTTGTCCCCACATTTGCAGCCTGGCCGGCCGTATCCTACAGCGCTGACCCCCAAGGTGAAGGTGATGGCAGCCCTACACTTCTTTGCCACCGGTACCTTCCAACATACTGTGGCGTCTGCTGGTGGGATGTCACAGACCATGTTCAGCCGTGTGCTCCGCGATGTTTTGGCGGCAATGTTGCTCTTCCTGAACCGGTACATCTATTTCCCTAGACTGCGACGACTCACTGACGTGAAGAGTGACTTTTATGCCCTGGGGAGGATGCCGCATGTCATTGGCTCCATTGATGGGACACATGTGGCTTTGGTACCACCACAGGCCCAGGAGCAGGCCTACAGGAACCGCAAGCACTACCACTCGGTCAATGCACTGGTGGTGTGTCTTGCAGACATGACCATCACACACGTGTGTGCCCGTTTCCCTGGTTCAGCACACGATGCCTTTGTGATGAGGAGTAGTCGCATCCCCAGGTTGATGGCACAGATGCAGAACCAGCGTGCCTGGCTTGTCGGTGTGTACTGACTTTGTGCCATTGTGTGTGATCTGATCTGTAGTATTCCGCCCACTTTTCCAAGTCAGCTGATGTGCACTTGTCTGTCCGTAGGTGACTCGGGATACCCCAACATGCCGTGGTTGCTGACACCCCTCAGGAACCCTGTGACACCTGCCCAGATGCGCTACAATGAGGCACATGGTCGGACCAGGAGAGTGATTGAGCGGACCTTTGGTCTCCTGAAGAGCCGCTTCCGCTGCCTGGACAAGACCGGAGGGTCCCTCCCATATGCCCCTGCGAAAGTGTGCAAGATTATCATCGTCTGCTGCATGCTCCACAACCTGGCAGTGCGGAAGGAGTTGCCTCTCATCCAGGATGACGATGACCAACATCCGCCACCTGTGGAGGATCCTGGCCTGGACCACGATGCCAGTGACGATGATGATGATGATGGTGATGGTGATGTCCGCACACAGCTCATCACCAACTTCTTTAGCTGAATGTGAGTATCCTGAGGTGTCATGTGAATGATGTGAGTTGGCATGATGTGTGGGTGGTGCTCTGGTGCTGTTGGAGTGTGTCCATGGGCTACTTGACAGGATGTGTGTTGCGATGTGTGGTGACAGGTGGGCTGTACTCCCCAACAGTGTTGACATGCTAACTTGGTTCTGGGTGGGTATCTTGTAACATGTATTGTGCATGAGTTTTGCTGTTCTGTCCTGTACTGCATTGCTTTTGACTGTGTGTCATTTCTGTCCTTCACAGGGTACTTTCAGATTCGTTTGGTCAACTGTGTCCACCGACGACGTGATTGCACATCCAGGCTGGTAGCTGTTGTGTCCCTACAGGTGATGTGCGCCACACCCATGGACTTCCTTCTGTCTACAGTTGTTGACTGTGTGCCCGCTACCAGGTGGGGTTACCTTGCATCTGTAGTGGTTACGGCATGTTGCTACTGTGTAATAAACCTGTGCTTCACTTAGTGATGTGCGTTGTCTGTGGTCACACATTTGACTGCCATTTGCTTACTGCACCTGTGGGCTACTTGACTACAACTGGGAATGGGTGTGGTGTCTGTGCATTGCACCGTCTTCCCTGGCAACATCAGTGTAGGCAATGAGTCAGATGGCCTAGGTGTGTATGTGTTGTGTAGCCCTGGTGGTGTGTCTCCCTCATATGTGTCACGTTGCCTGTACTCACATGCCTGTGTTGTCCTTGCTGTTGCAGTTCGCATACACTGTGTAATTTTGCAGTTCATCATCCCCATAACAGCACCCACGTTGGAATCACGACAGAGGCAAGTATGGTGTATTAGTGTGTTTATTGTGATAATAGTGCATAGGATGGATTGTGCTGTACATGAATCTTGCAATCCCAAGTTCCTAGATGAATAGAAAGTCCAGGTAGACAGGATCCCCAGTATCGGGGCCACAGTTGTCTGACACATTGTTCCAACTTGTACTCCCCATGCAATGTGTGGGAGTAGTGTTGCCATCAACAGGGTGAACAGTCTGTGCACAAAGGCGAAAATCCAGAACAGGTTCAGGCTTCCTGGGAGTTGCGCTTGGCCATCAGCCTCTCACTTTCCCCTCCTCGGACGACCCCTCTTCTTGGGGGGAGCCCTCAAGTGCAGGCTGCTGCGGTGCAGGGGACTCTCCGCCAGAGTCCTCCTCCCTCCCTGTGGCAGTTGCAGTTTGTTCGGTACCAGATGTTGTTGGCACACAGGGAGGTGTGGACTGGTTGCTGTTCATCTGGCGGAGGCATTGTAAAATGTCCCTGTGCACCGCCGTCATCTCATGTAGTACATCCCACTTGGACTCCACGCGGGTCATGTGGGAGTCCACACGTGACATGTGGGAGTCCACACGTGACATGTGTGACTCCACGTGGGACATGTGGGAGTCCAAGCGGGCATGATGGGCAGCCTGCTGCTGTTTGATGTCTCTGAGGAGCCCCACTACCTGGCTGAGCTCTCCGGTGCTGGACTGGTACGCATCAGCTATGCGTACCAGTTGTGGGTCTTCATGCACACCAGCAACGTCTGCAAGCAGCGACCTCTGTCTCCCACCCCTCCCACCACCCCTGCTGACATGTGCAGTGTGTGCAGTTGCACGCACAGATAACCCTGGTCCACCTTGGGGGTTGGTGGTGGTGGTGGTGTCCATGGCCCCAGGTTGGTCCAGGGTCACTGCGCTGGTGTTGTTCCTTATTCTGTCCATGTCGGCAGGGATGGTATTCGTGGTGACAGTCGTTGGAGGGGTGGGTGCAGGGGTGCAGCTGGTGGACCTGCTGGTGCTGCAGCTGGTGGTCCTGCTGGTGCAGCATGTTGACTTGCACCGGATGTGCCAGGTTGTTCTTCATCGTCCGAGGAGGACAGAGGCTGTACGACGCCAGTGAGCTCGGCATCCTCTTGAGCCTGGGACTGGGACTCCTCAGCGTCTGCTGCTGTGTCCCTATCATCACCTGTTTTTGGGAGACACAAACAATGTATGTCATGTTTCTGCAGGCATCAGTGGTTGACACACCTGACAGTTGTGACTGTGCCTCGGGGTGCGGGCCTGTACATTGTATTGTCCTAAGTCGTCACAGTCAGGGGTTGATATTGGTGTGGCACATTGTCCTGCATTATTTGGGCATTTCTATGTATTCTCTGGGGTGTGAACATGGTCTGCATTGATTGTGTTTGGTTGACAGCCAGACCTCCTTCCCACCCACCCACCCACCCAGTCAGTTATCCCACCATGGAACGTGCTTGCATTGCAGGGAGTGTAAGTTGTCTCTCAGGATGTCAGTCAGTGGTGTCCTGCTGTTTGTTGGTGCACAGTTGGCAGCAGGGCCTTGTGCTCCCCACAGCAGTAGCCAGTGTCAGCCATCTTGTGAGTCCTTCTCCACTCCCTGTGATGTGAGCATGGTTCAGGGTGGTGTTGATGGGCCAGTTGTGAGGCTGAGCAATGTCTGTGACTACGACTCCCATCATGCTATTGCCTCCACCCCCTTCCCAGCATGCCCATGCTTCCTTCCTTTGACTCTGCTTCCCTGTGGGGTGGGCTGGCTGTGCTGACAGGATGGCTGGGAGTGTTGTCCTGGCAGTTGTTTGGCTAAGAGTCCCAAGAGTGTCCCTGTGCTTCACACAACATAACCCAGGGTGGTGGTGCTTTGTGGGATCTTGTGTTAGGATGGAGGGCATTGCATTCTACCAGGTGGGTACTGTGGAGTTTGTGTTGGGGGGGTGTGAGGGGAGGTGCTGGTGACTATGGTCAGTCCTGCAAGTCCCCCTTCCCACCCAGCCAGCCAGATATCCCACCATGGAACGTGCTTGCATTGCAGGGAGTGTAAGTTGTCTCTCAGGATGTCAGTCAGTGGTGTCCTGCTGTTTGTTGGTGCACAGTTGGCAGCAGGGCCTTGTGCTCCCCACAGCAGTAGCCAGTGTCAGCCATCTTGTGAGTCCTTCTCCACTCCCTGTGATGTGAGCATGGTTCAGGGTGGTGTTGATGGGCCAGTTGTGAGGCTGAGCAATGTCTGTGACTACGACTCCCATCATGCTATTGCCTCCACCCCCTTCCCAGCATGCCCATGCTTCCTTCCTTTTGACTCTGCTTCCCTGTGGGGTGGGCTGGCTGTGCTGACAGGATGGCTGGGAGTGTTGTCCTGGCAGTTGTTTGGCTAAGAGTCCCAAGAGTGTCCCTGTGCTTCACACAACATAACCCAGGGTGGTGGTGCTTTGTGGGATCTTGTGTTAGGATGGAGGGCATTGCATTCTACCAGGTGGGTACTGTGGAGTTTGTGTTGGGGGGGTGTGAGGGGAGGTGCTGGTGACTATGGTCAGTGCTGCAAGTCCCCCTTCCCACCCAGCCAGCCAGATATCCCACCATGGAACGTGCTTGCATTGCAGGGAGTGTAAGTTGTCTCTCAGGATGTCAGTCAGTGGTGTCCTGCTGTTTGTTGGTGCACAGTTGCCAGCAGGGCCTTGTGCTCCTCACAGCAGTAGCCAGTGTCAGCCATCTTGTGAGTCCTTCTCCACTCCCTGTGATGTGCGCATGGTTCATGGTGGTGTTGATGGGACAGTTGTGGGGGGGCAATATGTGTGACTGCGACTCCCATGATGCTATTGGCTACACTGACTTGGCCAGCATACACAGAATTCCTTCCTTTGAGTGGTCTTCACTGTGTGTTGGTGTTGTTGTGGTGGCTACATGTGTGGATGTGTGTGTTAGTTCTATTTGTGCCACTGCCTAGCTGTAGTTGTGGTTGTGTTTGTACATGTGTTGGCACAGTTGGATGTGACTTTTTTGATGGCATGTGTTGTGTTTATCTGACTGACATACACATTTTGGGATGATTCTGTTCTAGTTGCTGTGTAATTGCTATGAGTGCATGGTTTGACTCTCCCTTGACAGTGATGTGTGTGTTTTGTGGCAGTATATTGTGTACATTTGTTGTGTACTCACCAGGCTCTGGGATGTCCTCTAGTCCATATATGCTCACTGGCGGTAGGATGGCCCGCACCTTCTCCTCCCAGGGCCTGAGGTATATTGGCTTGGCAGGAGGGCCACTGCCGGTGTGTTGGCTGTTGATGTAGTCTTGCTTCAGCAGTTTCCGTACCCTCCTGCGCACGTCATACCACCTGTTCTGGATGTCGGTCTTTGTGCGCCGACATGGTGATTGGGCGTTCACCCTGTTGATGATCCTCTCCCACATCTTGGTTTTCTGCGACATGGGGGTCTGTTGGACCAATGTGCCAAACAGCTGTGGCTCTACCCTGAGGATCTCGTCTACCAGGACTTCCAATTCACAATCTAGGAACTTGTGATTCTTCTTGGGGGCATGGTGATGGGTGGTGATGGTGGGCGATGTGTGTGTTGGTGTGCAGGTGAGGGTGTGTGGGTGTGTGTTGTGCTGGGAGTATGTGAGGTAGGTATTTGTTGGTGTGCTGCTGGTGTGTGGCTTGTGTGAGGGATGAGCTGTGGGTGTGTGGTTGCTTTCTCTTGGGTGCTGGCAGTGGAATGGCATTTGCAAAGGCTCATGGTAGTGATTTGTGTCCTTTATATAGGTGGAGTTGTGGGTGTGTCTTTGTTCTCTGTCCCCACCCCCCAGTATTTATTGGCTTGGTAATTGCTTGTTTGGGCTTTTTTTGGTTGATTTTTCCTTTGTGCTGTTTGTGTATGTTGGAAACGTTCTTGTGACCGAGTCGGACCCTGCATTGGTCTCGTACGGTGTTTTCCGTTTCGTTCACGCTGTGTTTGTGCAGTTTTGTATGCTGCGTACGCGTCGGTCGCGGTGTATTGTGTTGCTTCGGCTCGGTTTTGTATGCGTGTCGGTCGTACGGCTTGTCCTCCGTCCGACTCGGTCGTGTTTTTCGCGCCTTGCATCGTACTTTGCGGGTTGGAGTTGGCGGGTACGAATCGGTCGGATTTGTTCCGGGTGCGTGTCGGTCGGTTGGATTCGCGTGTTTTTCCGGCCGGATTGCTATTTTCCGAGCGGCTCGGTCGGTCGGCTTGGTTTCCTGACGTGTCGGTCGGATTTATCGCGGCTTGCATCGTACTTGGCGTGTCGGGCGCCACTGGTACGTGTCGGTCGGTAATTTTTCCGGCTCCGAGTCGGTCGGTGCTTTTTCCGGCCCGAATCGGAATCGACCCCCAAGTTGCCGATCGCGAGCGTGGAAAATAAACCTCCCGGCGAGATTCTCAACGCGGGGAGGTCAGGTTTCTCATTGCGAGTGGTTGCGCATGCTCGCGACCGCTCGCGATGAGAAACTACCAGTCCGCGTTGAGAAAGCTGCCGCTCGAGTAAAAATCTACTCGAGCGGCAGTAAAAGACAGCTCGCACTGTGCAAGATGCCGTTTTCAATGATTGCACAGTGCGGACAAGCATCCGGCACTGTGCAATCATTGCGAACAGTGCACTACGCAGTTCGCGTAGTGCTACGCGTAGCTCGCGTAGTGCGAACTGCACTTTGCGTAGCGCTACTTCGCGAACTACGCCCAGGGTTAGTGTGGATCAGATACACTGAGCGTTAGGCCTCGGTCAAGTTTTACCTTCGCACTTAGTCGTTTTTCTGGAGCTTTTTCTCCCGACGTTGAGCGAGGCTCATTGTCAGGCCGCCGTTGGGTTTGATGACGGCAGCTTGGCTCAGCGCAATGCCTGGGTCAACTCCTGGAAGTCTCATCGAATGACGAAGAGCTCCGGAGCTTCAGCAGGGAAAACCTGAATCTCAGGTCGGTTCGAAGACGCCGGCTTGCCTCTCGTCGATGTGTTGGCCACATTATGGAGCTTTTTACAAAACTTTCTCCAAACTTCTGGATTTACTTCCAGAAGGTCATCTCTGGGCTCCAAGTGTCCATGACACTTATCCAAGGGTCTAGAAGCTCTGAGAAGGTCCTTGGGATGTTGGGACTATGTTTCCCAGAATGCACCTGGCCAAATCCTTCAAAGTCCTCTGAACGCTGCTCAGCTGGGTTATTCTTTATGAAGATGATGCAGGTTGAGCTCTGTTAACCTGTTGCTTTCAGCGAGTCCACTCCTTCATTTCTTGAAGCAGGCAAACTCCTTAGGGCTGTAGCTCCACAGTGTGCAGCAGGTGTAGTCATTCAGGGTGCAATCCTTTGGGGTGCAGGCCAGGGTTCTTATGATAGTAAAAGTGGAGCTGAATCTATCTGTCTGTGTGTCAATTCTGGTAAATCCAAGGGTGTCTTACGAGGTGTATGACAATTAGTGCTTAGGAAACATAGATGGAGCAAGGGTAGATTAGTTGTCAGCAGGTCCACAGACCTCCACCAATTCGCACTCTAGCACTGGTAATACATTTACCCCATTTTCATTACTATGATATTGAAAATTCATATTGTCATTTCGCCATATGGGCCAACAAACTCACTTTGCAAAAGTCCCTATAAACATAGTAGAGCGCACATTGATCCCCTATTTGCTGCTCTTTCTAGGTTCCCATAAATGCACCATATGGCTTCCTGGTTTAAACCTGGAGATTTCTTTCGGCAAATACCTCATATGTTTATACTTCAATATTGGCTTAAAACAGAGAGATCGGAAGGGGAATTTTACACAGCCTGTTCACAAAATGATGGGTCTATTCAGCCTTTCATCCTTCTGGGGGCGATAAAATGAGTACCATTGAGTTTGGTATCAAGAAACATCGGTATTCAGTGCCAAGATACCCTTGAGATCACATTGCACACAAATACATGTTATGATTAGCAAATCAGGACCCACTTCTCTGCCGGGTCTGGTGGTTTAGTGGACTAAAGCATCCACTGCTGAGGCGTGGATTTGATCTCATGGTCATAGGATCAAACCCCGTTGAGTTCACTCAGCCTTTCATCATTCTGAGGTTGTTAAAATGAGTATCATTGTGTGTAGTATCAATAAACACCTGTTATTGAGCGCCAACATGCCTACGAGTGTACACACCAGCTTTAAAATGATGGCAGAGCACAAGTGCACATTTAAGTGCATTAAATCAGCGGGCCCCATAACCTACATGCCCTACCAGATACTAGGGATTTACAGGTAGGTTGTCATGCCAATTGTAATCACACCTAATTACCATAGACCTTTTAAACAGATCACTGGTGCTGGGTCAGGCTAGCAAAGCCCAAGGCACAAGGAGAGTCAGTAACCACCAATGTCAGTCAAAATCTGGGGGTGATCGTGTCAGAAAGGATGCCTTTCTCACACTACTGTTTGCTCTATATTTAATAAATGGATTCCAATGAATGGAAAAATACTATGAGAAGCAATCCTTTTAAATAATCAAGCTTGATTAACTTACAGACATAACTAGGTGCTTCCTACTAAGCTGAAGGAGGAAAAAGACTTTATCACCTCAGACGTCTCAGTATAGAGGTAATAAAGATGCTTTGGGCACATGCAAGTAAACTGCTCAGGAGACCAATTAAATAGGTACCAGACCTAGAATGCTGGGCGCATTATTATACAGTGCCTACTAATCTAGTAGAACTGTGTATGCATAACAACAAAACTTCATAAAATAGAGCCTGAGACTTACTATATATAATCATTAAATGTTAGTTTGGCTAGCTCACAGTACTACACATCTGAACTCCTAACATTACAGAGTCATAGATGTTGTTGCTAACGTCAAGCATGACCACTCTGATTTCCAAGGAAATCGTGGAAACAGATCTGACCCTTTTGTTTGTCACTCTTACTTGCTCAAAGTGTTCACAAAGAAAAGATACAATTTTGCATTTTCAAACATTAATTGAAAAGCTCTAATCTTTGCAAATAAAACATGAACTGCGATTGTAAGAAATATGAGATTCATTATTTAAATAAGCATAGGGAGACATACAAACAATTCACTCATGGTAATTGTTCATAGCGTTGCTGAAGTTACTCCTATCTATTATTAGCCTCTATTCTAAAGAGAGCATATCAGGAGTACCCATCTGCCGGCCTGTTGGAGTGACCTAACCCCATACCTTGGTACTGTTATGTCTGGAAGCCAGGATAAGTGCATCCACGGATGCACCTTCGAACGTACAGCAGTTTCCTTCCCAGGATGAAGGTCAGGGACAGTTGAACTGCATCTTACAGCAGTGGTCCTTGATGACTCTGGCCGAAGAGCACCTCTCACCAGCTTCAGCACGGATGCGTATCAAATAATAATACGGCAAGCTATTCAACCTGCATCAAAGGTGCAGAACAGCGTATTTAATTCGACTAAAGCAGAGGAGACGTCTCTATGTGACCATAGGAAAATAAAATAATGTCTCATGTTTTGATTTTGCATGATCCTGGACCTAACTGTGCAGACTACTGGGCGGCAATGCCTATCAGGAATAAATGCATGCATGGACCATTCGCGCAATAGAAAAACATGTACAAAGCACCATATGGAAATTAGGCTAAATTAACAAGAGAACTAAAATGCTAGCCACATAACACACTGTAGTAATCAGGAGAATGTTTCACAGTGTTCAATTGTGATGTCTGGCATACATGGTGCTGAGTGGGTTCTGTTTTACAATTTGTTTTAACTTTCTATGATGGTTATTCACAGAGTCATTTCTCCCACAGAGAATGCAACCTTTACTTCAAACATGTGTTTTACTTTGTTTAGGATTATTCTATAAAATGTAAAGCTTTGGCTCTTAGGGTTTTGCCTCTATAAGCATTCACAAGATCTGAGTCCCCTTCTGTGTTTTTTATTAGATCTTTTGAGAACCATTTAAATATATGTTAACATTAATTTTTAGTCATTGGAAAAACGTGTTTTCCTTTTAAACCCTGCCCCTTCCTCCACCCTCTAGTTTATCCCAAACCTTTCTAACTACTGCTGACCCCCAACATCTTTTCAAACCTCTTCCCTCATTTATACAGTTCATTCACGTAAACAGACACACATTTCGCCTGATTACATCTCACATCTTCACTTTACAAAGCAACTTCAATTAATCTATCCCTTTCAAAACATTACAGTAAAAGCAAGAGGTCTCAAGAGCACAAAATGAATAACCTTAACATAACTAACCCATGTGGAAAAAATAAGCACATACTACTAATACACATTGGGCCTTATTTATGAAGGCCTGTGTCACTTTTGCACCGCCGTTGCGTCACTTTTAGTGACGTAGCAGCGGCGTAAATAATGCGCCATGTTGCGCCATATTTATGAAGTGACGCATCTAGGTAGATGCGTCACTTCGTAAACCCCTGCTCTACATTATACCTGCGTCAGGTATAATGTATGCAGGGTGGGCGTTCCCCCGCAAGAAAGGGTCGTAGGAGTGGCGCAGCTAAATCTATGACATTTCACTGCCCCACTTCTAGGATGCTAATGCGTCAAAACCTTACGCCTGCCTCATGGCAGGCGTAAGGGTGATGCAGCCCCTTTCACATGGGGCTTGCCCATGTGAAAGGAACATTGCTGGAGTTGCGTCACGCTTCCGACACAACTCCAGCAATGCGCCACTTTTGCGCTGACAGATACATCAATAAAACTGAGGTATCTGTCATTCCTTGCGGCATGATGCGTCATACAGTAAATACGACGCATCCATCATGTCGCAAGCAGGGCGCACTGAGAAGTGTCGCATCGCTGCTTTCACGCAGCGATGCGACACTTCTCATAAATGAGGCCCAATATATTTAATTCTGCTAAACAATTACAATTTGTTTTTTTTGTTGTTCTGCAAAGAGAATGTTATCACTAAGCGGGTGATAACTGGTTTTAAATTTGATATGCCTCAGATTTGTAGACTTCACTTGTGCTGACAAACATTGAAAGGTTGAGAATTGTTTATCTCTGAAACTCTTACACTGACATGAGTTTCTGTTCTGTGATTGAGTGCCTCTCCAATTGATGGTGGTTTTCTTGGGTTGGTAGGCCTTGCTGTTTCGTGCCTGGATAACAAAGTGCATTTGTAAAGCGCACTTTCACCCAAGGGTATCTTGGTACTGAATAACAGATGTTTATTATTACCCAACTCAATGGTACTCATTTTATTGACCACAGAAAGATGAAAGGCTGAGTGAACCCACTGGGATTTGAACCTTCGACCATGAGATCAAACACAGGCCCCTACAGTCAGCGCATTAGTCCACTAAGCCACCAGACAAAGCTTGTAAAACTGAGATGTTTAGGTTACATGGAGAGTTGACTGCCAGCATGTGAGATGCCCACTCCCACAAAATGGATTTAATATCATGTAATGCAGAGAAACGAAGCGTTGACTGCAAATGTATCTGGCAATGACCACATTTCACAAACTATGGATCTTGTTCACATTGCAGGTATTAGCGCGTCTAAACGTGCCCAATGCCCCTATATGCCAAGAAAACAACTAACTCCAAAAAAGGCAAAACTGACACCAGCATGTTTAATGAGAAGCCAGGGAAGGCAGAAATGAAAGAACATATGTGTGACGAGTTCATAGACCAGAGATTGCTCCAGAGAATAGAGCAATGGCAGCTGGTAGGGATCAGTGGTGGGGGGGGGGGGAGCAGTGGGGGTAGAAAAATAAAGGAAAAAAAAGACTTACCTGATGGTCGGTGGTTGCCAGCCACCGCCTCTCCTCCGTCCTCGCTGTTTTCCTGGCTCCCAGCTGCACCCAGGCTCCCAGACTCCCCTAGCCAATTGCGACGCTGCTGTCACAAGCATGACAGCAGCGCCGTCATTGGTCAGAGTGCCATGGCTTGGCACTCAGACAGGGAGTGAGAGGCTATATATTCTCTCCACCCAGGCTGTGCAATACAGCCGGTGGAGAACATGCTAAGTGCGCATGACGGTTTGGCTGGCCCAAGACAGTCAGCCAAACCGTCATGCGCACTTATGCTGCAGCAACGCCTTCTCCTCCCTCTGACGTCATGCGATCCCCGCCCCAACCTGGCTGCAAGCTCCATACTAAAAATAAAATGATAATAATCTTCTATTATCATTTCATTTTTCCTTTGCACTGCTCTTAGAGAAGTGGGGCGATGCTCCTCCACCTTAGCAGAGGAGTTCTCGCTGGAATACAGTTGTACAAAGTGCACAGCACAGGTCATGGGGGACCATATTGAAGACCTATATTGAATTTTATATAGGAGCCATGAAGATAATTATCTTCACATTACAAAATATCTGTCATTCAACAATCAAACGCATGTCAATCCTGTTTTTTTTTGCTTTCAGTGAGACATGGATTGAGAAGCAAGACGTGTTAAAAAGAAAAGTCAAAAGAGTTCTGAAATACGATGTGGCGAGCAGTAAGCCCTTCTCTCCCGTCATCCAGCCGCAGGCTGACTGTCTGCTCCTGGCGCACGCCTTGGAGGAGCTTGTCACAGACAAGAAGTCCTACTGCGACGCTCTCAAAAATGTCTCCTCCCTCTTAAAGCCCGGAGGGCATCTAATCCTGACTGCTGCCCTCGAAACCACGTTCTACATGTGCGGTGACTTCAAGTTCCCTCTCCTCTGCATAGATGCGGATTTTCTGAAGGATGCTGTCACTGGGGCTGGTTATGTGATTGAGGAAGATCTCATTTATCGTCGGGAATTAGAAAGTTTGTATGATGTAACAGATTATAAATATCTTGCCTTTTTAAAAGCACGAAAACAAAAAGATGGGCAGTAGATAAAGAGGAAACTGTCATTGGCACAGGATTAGTAATCTAATTACTGGGACTCCTGTCTGGCTGAGGTGGCAGTTTGTAGGGTTGAGCCTGTGTCCTGTCCTAACTGTCATTCCCTCTTTGAAGATCAGTCGAGCATCAAATGCTTTTCTTTTCCCTTTTTCACTCGATGTCTCTAGTGCTTTCTCTTTAATTGTAGTGAAATGTTGGCGAAAGATAAAATTGTTCCATTCAGCTGAACATACAATGTTGAGTAACAATTTGTGATTTGAACAGCTAATGAGTAGTAGATGCATAAATCCAATCAATAAACAATAATGTCATCCTACCTCCTGGACATGACTTTCTTTTTGAGAACTTCAGTCTCCTGTGTTTTGTTTTTAATTGCAAACCCCAAGAATCTGTATCTTTATACAGGCAACTATAATAACACAGAGGCCTGACTGCACTGGTCCACATTAACCCCATTTCACCTCTGAAAATAATTGGGGCAGGTTGAGCAAATTTTCATGCTTTCTTTATATTCATTTTGGCAATAAACATGTTCATTTATACTACAGCAATTCATTATTTTGCCGGCAGAGCTAGGGTTCATAATCTACAGCTAGGCACTTTGCAAAAAAAGGGTCAGTTTTCACTGTGAAAATGTGGTGTGTTCACGTTGCGTTTTAGGCCGTATCCTGTCGCAGGCACTAGGTCTACCCACACAAGTGAGGTACCATTTTTCTCAGAAGACTTTGGGGAATGCGGGCTAAGTGAATTTTTGTGGATCCATGCAGATTCCAGAACTTTCCACCACAGAAATGTGAGGAAAATGTGTTCTTTTTGACAAAGTTTGAGGTTTGCAATGGATTCTGGTTAACAGAATCTGGTGAGAGCCTGAGAGCCAGACAAGTCACCCCATCCTGGATTCCCCTGGGTGTCTAGTTTTCAAAAATGTATAGGTTTGCTAGGTTTCCCTAGGTGCCGGCAGAGCTAGGGTTCAAAATCTACAGCTAGGCACTTTGCAAAAAAAGGTCAGTTTTCACTGTAAAAATGAAGTGTGTCCACGTTGCGTTTTGAGCCGTTTCCTGTCGCGGGCACTAGGCCTACCCACACAAGTGAGGTACCATTTTTATCGGGAGACTTAGGGTAATACAGTATTGTAGAGCAATTGTTATTATCTATTGACTTTCAATGCATTTCTGCCTTCCTAATGAAAGACAATGTGTAAAAAAGAAGTCACTTTGAAAAATGTCCTATTATTCTCATGCTAGAATGGGTACTCACAATTTCGGAAATGTGCAAATAGCTACTGTTTCTAAAGTCTATATTTTGTTCCAATTTAGAAATACATAGGTGTCTTTCATCCGGATTTTTCACTGTATATATTTTCCCAAATGAATTGCTATATACCCGGTACATAATTAAAAAACCATTGCAAGACGCTGCTCAGTTATTGGCTCTGGGTTCGTCGGGTTCTTGGTGAACCTACAAGTCCTATATATCCCTACAACCAGAAAGGAACAGCGGATGTATTCGGGGTATCAGGAAGTGCCTGGGCCTGGATTGAATCCTTTTTGAAGAATCGGACACAGCAGGTTTGGCTCCCACCGTTCTCCTCACCAAAGAAAGTTACCACAGGAGTCCCGCAGGGCTCGTCCCTGAGCCCTCTGCTCTTCAACATTTACGTTACCCCACCGGTTCAATTGGCTTAGGACTTAGGCGCGAAGGTAATCGCTTACGCCGATGATACCCAGCTCCTGTTCACTTGGGGAAGGGACGAGTGCTCAGTCTCTACCGCCAAAGAGTGCTTGACAGCAGTCTTCAGATGATTGGCGGCAGCTGAATTGAAATGCAATGAGGAGAAATCAGATATCCTCTTATTTGGAAAATTCCCCTCCAGCTTCAGGGAAACACTCTGGCCATCCGAGACTGTACTTCCTGTCTCCTTGGGGAATCCTGTCAAGAACTTGGGGGGTCTGGTTCGAGGAGAATCTCCTGTTCACAAACCAGATCAAGAGGTTAGTTGGGACATGCTTTGGACTTCTAAAAATTCTCAGGAAGTTCCTTCCCTTTCTTCCTCAGGCAGCCAAGGAGGCAGTCACCTGCGCCCTTATTCTTTCTCGGTTGGACTACACCAATGCGCTTTATGCTGGCGTCCTGAGTTACTTGTTAAATAAACTGCAAGTAGTGCAGAACGCGGCTGCCAGGCTTCTCCTGAACATTTCGGCCAGATGTAGCGTGAAACAACATCTTCGCACTCTACACTGGCGCCCTATGACAGAGAGAGTCAGGTTCAAGACCTTAGTCCCCCGACAGCCACCGACACCGCAGACTCACCACCCCCCAGCCACACCGACCCCCTGCTCTCCTAGACCCACGTCAACGACGACAACACCATCAAAACCATGAACACCATCCACTCCGGCTCACCATCAGACCCCTGCCCGCACCACATCTTCTACAAAGCAAGCTCCACCATCGCACCCCATCTCCGCAAGATCATCAACAACTCCTTCAAAACCGCCACCGTCCCAGAGAGCTGGAAGCACGCCGAGATCAACGCCTTACTCAAGAAACCCAAGGCGGACCCTAAGGACCTCACGAACTTCCGGCCCATCTCCCTACTCCCGTTCCCGGCGAAAGTCATCGAGAAGATTATCAACCGACAACTGACCTCCTTCCTCGAAGAGAACAACATCCTGGACCCGTCCCAATCCGGATTCCGCAGCAACCACAGCACCGAAACAGCCCTCATCGCCACCACAGACGACATCAGGGCCCTGCTGGACAACGGAGAAACAGCAGCCCTCATCCTCCTGGACCTCTCGGCTGCCTTCGACACCGTCTGCCACCACACCCTACGCACACACCTCCACAACGCAGGGATCCGCGACAAAGCCCTGGACTGGACCACCTCCTTCCTCACCGGCAGAACCCAGAGTGTCCGCCTCCCTCCATTCCGATCTAAAGACACCGAGATCATCTGCGGCGTACCCCAAGGATCATCCCTCAGTCCGACACTCTTCAACATCTACATGGCACCGCTCGCCAACATCGTCCGATCACACGACCTCAACATCATCTCATACGCCGACGACACCCAGCTGATCCTCTCCCTCACCAAGGCTCCCACCACCGCCAAGACCAACCTCCACGAAGGAATGAAGGCCGTCGCCTAATGGATGAAGAACAGCCGACTGAAACTGAACTCGGACAAGACGGAGGTCCTCATCCTGGGCTCCACCCCCTCTGCCTGGGACGACTCATGGTGGCCGGCCGCTCTGGGAGCCGCACTGTCGCCCACTGACCACGCACGCAACCTGGGGTTCATCCTGGACTCATCACTATCAATGACCCAGCAAGTCAACGCCGTCTCCTCCTCCTGCTTCAACACCCTCCGCATGCTCCGTAAGATCCACAGATGCATCCCCACCGGAACCAGAAGGATGGTCACCCAGGCCCTCGTCAGCAGCAGACTGGACTTCGGCAACGCCCTCTACGCGGGAACCTCGGCCAAACTCCAGAAACGACTACAACGCCTACAGAACGCCTCCGCACGCCTCATCCTTGAAATCCCCCGCCACAGCCACATCACACCCCACCTGAGAGACCTGCACTGGCTCCCCGTCAACAAGAGGATCACCTTCAAGCTCCTCACCCACGCTCACAAAGCTCTCCACAACACCGGACCAGCATATCTCAACGAACGACTCACCTTCTACACCCCGAACCGCCAGCTTCGCTCCGCTGACCTCGCCCTCGCCACCGTCCCCCGCATCCGACTAGCGACTGCCGGCGGCAGATCATTCTCCCACCTTGCCGCCAAGACATGGAACACCCTCCCCATCCACCTGCGACAGACCCAGGACCTGCTGACCTTCAGGAGACTTCTCAAGACCTGGTTGTTCGAGCAGTAGCAGCACCCCCCCGCCCCAGCGCCTTGAGACCCTCACGGGTGAGTAGCGCGCTCTACAAATGGATTGATTGATAGTCATCGCCCACCGTGCTCTGAATGCCACAGGGCCTGGCTATCTTCAGAAACGGTTCTCCTTCTACACCCCGCAGGACACCTGCGCTCTTTCTCCCAATCTTTGGCTCAAGTCCCGCGTTTCCGGCTGCAAAGGATGGGCGGTAGCTCTCTGACCACTAAGGCCGCCCTTTGCTGGAATGCGCTGCCCCTGGCTCTCCGTTGCACTCAGGACATCAATGTGTTCAAGAAAAAACTGAAAATGCACTTATTCATCTAATTCTGCTCCCCTCTCTCTCGCTAGGCTCGCGCCAGGACACTCTTGTAGTATCTGCGCACGTTAGAAATGTAACTAACATAACATAAATTGCTTTCAAACATCTGTCATAATTAGTAAAAGTTACAAGTGAAAACGTTGGCACAAATGGCTGTTTTTTTCAACTCATTTTCAATTTTTCCTATTTTCAACTGTTAGTTTCTATAAAGAAACCTTGAAGGATCTACACAAATGACCCCTTGCTGAATTCAGAATTTTGTCTACTTTTCTAAAATGTATAACTTTCTAGGATCCATTATTGCTTTCATACCCATTTCTACCATTAACTGGAAGAAGGTTGAAAGCACAAAAATAGGCTATGTCCCAGTAAAATGCCAAAACTGTGTAAAAAATGTTGGTTTTCTGGCAAAAGTCGGTCAGTCCCTGAAAGCTGGGAAAATAGTGATTTCATCCCCACAGACCCTTTGTTGATATCATTTGCAGGGAAAAAACCAGACGCTTTCATTTGCAGCACTTTTTTCCCATTTATAAAAAAAAAAAAAAAAGGTTTGCTGTATTTTGGCTAATTCCTGGGTCTCCTCCAGGGGAATCCACAAACCCTGGGTACCTTTAGAATCCCCATGATGTTGGAAGAAAAGGACGCAAATTTGGCTTGGATACCTTATGTGGTCAAAACGTTACAGGGGCCTAAGCGCGAACTACCCCAAATAGCTAAAAAAAAAAAAAAAGGCTTAGCACAGGGGGGGAAAAGGCCTAGCAGCGAAGGCGTTAATTCCTGTACCTGACGTACATAAACATGTCCTCAGGCACAGCAGATTTATTCTGTATAAGGGTAACCTCTTTTTTTCATCCATGGCCAACAGCGAGCTGTGAATGAGTGTTTTTGTTTAGAAAAGGATTAGCAAAGGATTAGTGAAAGTTTTCAAAACATATCGATTCTGGAAGAAAACCTGGAGTGTCCATTTTAGTATAATAGACCCTCACTCCCCCATACAAATCAGAGGAGAATTCCTTCCAGGCTGGACCGGTACTCTGCAGGCTGATCCTTTGATAAGCAGAGACCTGACATCCCTTGCGGGGTGCCATCCTTGACGCAGAAACAGGGTCCTTCATTCAGAACCATCAGGTGAGGGTTTAGTACTTCTCCTATTTATCAAAAGAGGGGGACTCTAGGAGCTATTCTAAAAGGTCCGGTGACCCGTGCTCCCGAAATTAAACTTATACCAAAGGGAGTCACCGTTCCTAAGTGGAGATGGAGAGGAGGGAAGTAGGGGGTACTCTTGTTGTGTGCTACTCTGCTTGTGGGAGGCAGGGTGTCCTCATCTTGATGCCCTCACACACCCCGAAGGATGTCATGCTTCATCATTGGGCTTTTGCTCCTCGTCGGGCCGGCGCTGCAATGCCCTACGGGTCCCCCGAAGGGTCTCTTTTTCGGAGATCTTTTGATGAAGCCGTATGGGTGCGTGGGTGTAAGTGGCAGTGAAGTCCTAGAAAGTGTATTAAAAAATGGCTGGAGGGAGAGTGATTAATTTTTAATAAAGTGATCCCTCTGTCATTATTAAAACAAAGTGTATGGAGCTGCTTTAAGGGGTATTATGTCCCTTGGTAGCTGGGTGATTATATGTCCCTAGTGGGCATATGTTATGGTCAACATGTTTCGCGCTTCAGTGGTCTCAGGGGGAGATCCAGGGCGCTTCGTCAGGACTGAATAAGAAATTTATATCTACAGTGGCCCGAAAATTTTGGTGCCCCCGGATAAATGAAAGGAGTAGAGATTCTGAAACAACAAGAGTCAAAAAACAAAGATACAATTTGCCATTAGGGTATTAATACCAATGGAAATTATGCTCAGGTCTGGGTTCTCCATTGGAGGGCCAGGTGCTTGTAGTTCGTAGCGTGATCATTGCGGTTAATGGTCGCGGTATGTATACGTGAGCTAAAAGGTGCTGTGATCCTTCTAAAAATTGTTAAAAAGGAGGTTATAACTAGGTGACAGACAGACAGACGTATAAGATCAATGATTAGTGCTCAGAGAATGGTGTCAGGGTTGTTCTCTGTATCAGTATTTTTATTTTTGATTTGTGAACATACCCTGGTTATATTGAGTAGGCGTGAATCATATAAATAGAGTCAAAAATTCAAAAGTGAAAAGGTTCTATTATCCAGTAAGCTCGTGAACCTTTTAAATCTAGGTAAGTAATACCGTTAGGCCCTACCATTGATGGCAAACCTTGAGACGCTGTGTTTTTATGCGTAAGTACTAAGATAATATTTCTCACCCCTTAGTAGGTAGGGTAAGATCCCATGAGATCAGGGAGGGTCACTTGAGAGCTATAATGGGAAGGAAGAAAAAACAGAAAACCACGTGTCATTTTTACAGGGCTTCCTAAGGCTCTAAGTTATAACTCAGTTTTTTTTTTAGAAATTGAAGGGAGAGGATGCCGCCATGTGCAGGATCTGTCCTGGACTGATCTTGCCCCTTAGTTACTCACGTTTCTCTCGGTGCATCTGACCTGTGTGCCTCTCGCTGTCTCCGCCAGTGGGGAAGTGAAAATTCTGTCTCCTTTTATAGGAGTGGCCTGCTTCTGGGTGGGGCTTTAATTGTTTAATCACTGCATTGATTGGCAAGTTTTGGTTGTTACTATGGGTGCCATTTTGGAGTGGTGTTTTCTATGATAAGTTCATATGGGAAGGTTTTGGTTGTTACTATGGGTGCCATTTTGGAGTGGTGTTTTCTATGATAAGTTCATATGGGAAGGTTTTGGTTGTTACCATGGGTGCCATCTTGGAGTGGTATCTACTATGACAAGCTCGTATGAGGAAGTTTTGGTTGTTACTATGGGTGCCATCTTGGAGTGATATCTTCTATGAAATGCTCATATGAGAGATATTCACGGGCTGTTGAATCTCTTTGTGCTGATAATTGATATGTGTCGCTGGTACGGTGATCTTACTTAAAGGGGGGCGATGCATGTCTTGTGTATGAAGTTATATATCTAATGTATTGGTGCGGCGCGCAATAGGCAGAATCGCGGTCGCCATCTTGTAGTGGGTTCTTGTGGTAGATGTGATAAATGAAGTATCCGTAGTGGGCTGATGAATCACAATAAAGGGTCACCGTATTTGTTGGTGTTATTTGCAGTGCACTAGTGTCCTCTTTTTCAGTTTTTATAGTTGGTGTATCATTTTGGGGTGGGTGGTGCATCTCGGAGGTCTGCTGACATAGTCTTCACTATAGTGTTTATGAATGTCACACTTGTGAGATCGATGTCAAGGGTTGAATTCCTATAGTACCTCAATCCAAGGTATTTCATCGTTAAGACCCTGGGTGTTCGTTTGGAGGCGGTGCACCCATCTTTGCTCTTTTTGGAAGAGGGTTTTTGTTGTCCAGAGAGGATTGGACTCAATGATGGTCCAATTGACTTGGTCTGGTGTATGTCCCTTTTCGATGTAATGCCTGATCATTTTGGTGGTGTTCCTACCGCACAGGATGTTGCTCCTGTGCTCATTCACCCTTGTTTTTACAACTCTAGAGGTCATCCCTATGTATAGTAGGTTGCAAGGACATTTCACCATGTAGACGCAATTTTTTGTGTTGCAATTGGTGTGTCTCTTTTGTGTCCACTCTTGGTTCTTTAATTGGAGTGTTTTGGTATGTGCTGTCAGCGGGCAGACATTGCAAGTCCTGCATGGGTAGTGTCCCTTGAACGTCGGCAGGTCCCATAATGTCCTCTGGCTGTCCCCTTGTTTTTTCTGTGGTCTCGTGTGGACAACGATGTCTTTTATGTTTTGTGTACGTCTGAATGCGAACCTTGGGTGTTGTAGTTGCATTTCGCCTGTGTTCAAGATGTTCCAATGTTTTAATAGATCATTTTTTACTTGCTTGGATTGAGGTGTGTAAGTTGTGACACATGTAATTGTTTCATCTTTTCGCTTTTCTTGTGTTTCCAGAAGCGCTCCTCAATGGTTGTTCCGTGCGTGTTTCTTGGCAGACTTTATGATTTTTTGTGGGTAGTTTCTTTTTTCCAGATTTTTGCTAAGTTCTGCTGCCTCTATTTCATAATCCTGGGTAATGCTGCAATTTCACCTCAGCCTGAGGAATTGGCCGAAGGGGAGATTTTGTCTCAAGGCTTTGGTATGGTGGCTGTTGTAGGGCAATAAGCTGTTGCGATCTGTGGGCTTCCTATATGTCGTGGTCGACAGTTTTCCATCTTTGAAGAGAATTAGTAAGTCCAGGAATGGTATTTCTTCACTTGAGGTTGATAGTGTGAATTTGAGGAAGGGGTCCTGTTGGTTGATCCAGGAGTGGAATTCTTTACATCGATCCTTTGTCCCCGCCCATAGCATAAGTACATCGTCTATGTACCGTTTCCACTCTTTTATTTCCGATTTGAAAGGATTAGTTTCTGGTAGGATATGTTGGGCCTCAAAATGGGCCATGTATAGACATGCTAGGCTTGGCGCAAATGTACTGCCCACACAAGTTCCATGGATTTGATGGCGACCGCGATTCTGCCTATTGCGCGCCGCACCAATACATTAGATATATAACTTCATACACAAGACATGCATCGCCCCCCTTTAAGTAAGATCACCGTACCAGCGACACATATTAATTATCAGCACAAAGAGATTCAACAGCCCGTGAATATCTCTCATATGAGCATTTCATAGAAGATATCACTCCAAGATGGCACCCATAGTAACAACCAAAACTTCCTCATACGAGCTTGTCATAGTAGATACCTCTCCAAGACGGCACCCATGGTAACAACCAAAACCTTCCCATATGAACTTATCATAGAAAACACCACTCCAAAATGGCACCCATAGTAACAACCAAAACCTTCCCATATGAACTTCTCATAGAAAGCACCACTCCAAAATGGCACCCATAGTAACAACCAAAACTTGCCAATCAATGCAGTGATTAAACAATTAACGCCCCACCCGGAAGCAGGCCACTCCTATAAAAGGAGACAGAATTTTCACTTCCCCACTGGCGGAGACAGCGAGAGGCACACAGGTGACACAGCCCAGATGCACCGAGAGAACCGTGAGTAACTAAGGGGCAAGATCAGTCCAGGACAGATCCTGCACATGGCGGCATCCTCTCCCTTCAATTTCTAAAAACCAAGTGTGAGTTATAACTCACCTTAGGAAGCCCTGTAAAAGTGACACATGTGGTTTTCTGTTTTTTCTTCCTTCCCATTATAGCTCTCAAGTGACCCTCCCTGATCTCATGGGATCTTACCCTACCTACTAAGGGATGAGATATATTATCTAAGTACTTACGCATAAAAACACAGCGTCTCGAGGTTTGCCATCAATGGTAGGGCCTAACGGTATTACTTACCTAGATTTAAAAGGTTCACGACCTTACTGGATAATAGAACCTGTTCACTTTTGAATTTTTTACTTTATTTATACGATTCACGCCTACTCGATATAACCAGGGTATGTTCACAAATCAAAAATAAAAATACTGATACAGAGAACAACCCTGACACCATTCTCTGAGCACTAATCATTGATCTTATACGTCTGTCTGTCACCTAGTTATAACCTCCTTTTTAACAATTTTTAGAAGGATCACAGCACCTTTTAGCTCACGTATACATACCGCAACCATTAACAGCAATGATCACGCTACGAACTACAAGCACCTGGCCCTCCAATGGAGAACCCAGACCTGAGCATAATTTCCATTGGTATTAATACCCTAATGGCAAATTGTATCTTTGTTTTTTGACTCTTTTCGTTTCAAAATCTCTACTCCTTTCATTTATCCGGGGGCACCGAAATTTTCGGGCCACTGTAGATATAAATGTCTTATTCGGTCCTGACGAAGTGCCCTGGATCTCCCCCTGAGACCACTGAAGCGCGAAACATGTTGACCATTAAATATGCCCACTAGGGACATATAATCACCCAGCTACCAAGGGACATAATACCCCTTAAAGCAGCTCCATACACTTTGTTTTAATAATGACAGAGGGATCACTTTATTAAAAATTAATCACTTTCCCTCCAGCCATTTTTTAATACACTTTCTAGGACTTCACTGCCACTTACACCCACGCCCCCATACGGCTTCATCAAAAGATCTCCGAAAAAGAGACCCTTCGGGGGACCCGTAGAGCATTGCAGCGCCGGCCCGACGAGGAGCAAAAGCCCAATGATGAAGCATGACATCCTTCGGGGTGTGTGAGGGCATCAAGATGAGGACACCCTGCCTCCCACAAGCAGAGTAGCACACGACAAGAGTACCCCCTACTTCCCTCCTCTCCATCTCCACTCAGGAACGGTGACTCTCTTTAGTATAGGTTTATTACTTCCCCAGGGGATTCTTGGCTCCATTAGGATCCATCCTGACATTTACATACACATGCTTTACCTACATATCTGGGCTAGGTACATTTAGGTAGGTTACGCATCGTAGGAGTACGCCAATGCTATGATTTTATATAATCTGCTTTTATTCATCTTATTAGCACTATGATAGAAATGCATCTGCTATTTACAATATTGGTACTAGCAATCACATTTGTCTGCTCCTGTCTTTTGATTGTCGCAGCTAATATGTTTTACACTAGACTGACGCTTGTCCAATAAATACTTATTGAAACCTTTCCAATCGTCATTCTATGTGTTCTGAGAAAAGTAAGCACGAGTGACTGAGCGAAAGATACCGTATTGTTTTCCACAATACCTGAGGAATCAGGGTTGTCATGTTCGGTGGTTGCCACAAACTACACACACTGCTGTAGAATACAGGGTGTGGTAGTGGCACTGAAGAGCTAGCTGGTCTAACAGCTGACTCATCCTGTGGGGTGTCCAGAGTCTGTCTGCACACCAAGCCCTCAGTTTAGGTCATCCAAAACACGCTGGTCCTGGGGGGTCCTAGGAACTACACGACAGTAATGCTGATCACACTATTCTGTTTCCTTCTAATGATTATTGCAGCTCACGTATTTTACACAAGAATTGCAGTGCTTCAATAAATATTGAAATGCAATGTTGTGTCTTTCTTCCATATCTCTTTGGGTATGCATGAGCTACCACACAAAAGGGTTCTAGATCTGTTTTCAAGATTTCCGTGGGGAATCAGAGTTGTCCTGTTCTGAGGTTGCACATTCCACCTGCTCCCTTCTCATATTTGGGGTACAGATAGTGCACTGTGAGCTAGCAGAACTAAGGCAAATACATCCTATTGGCGTGTGCAGATTCGGATTTGCACAGTTTTGACGTTTATGTTGTTCAACTAATGCACAGTTTTACTGAGAAAGTATAAGCTGTACTTTATGGTGCCGCCAACGTTCTAGCTTGGGTTCTTATTTAATGGATCGCCCGAGTAGTGTTCTTTGGTGTACCTAAAGAATCCTACTCACCTATTAACTGGAGATGTCTGTGATGCTTGGGAAAAGCCTCCTTAGCTGAGTAGGGATTCCCGATGTATTAGCTGTAGGTTGTTCACGCTTGAACCTTGAAATGGATCACTCTACAGAGGTACCCTCTCTGAATTCCACATATTCAAATGACCAACGCAGCACCAGTTAACATACCAGTAAACTGTAGATATGAAGTTACAAAAATGATGCAGCAACATGGGCTCCTCCTTATGGGTGGAGATGTTACCTTCGTGGTAGAAGCTCATGATACATCCAGGACAGAGGTCTTCCATTCATGGGTCACATTCCCGGCAGTGAATGCACAATCAAGACTTTTTCATGCTTAGGCTTTAGCTGCAGTTCCTATCAACTACACAGCTTATGGAACACTAGAAATACCAGTGACATTTCAAGAACACCAAAATTGGTTTGAAGGTGCCCTACCACACATAACAAATGATGTTAGACTTGGTCCCCTCAGCAATTAGGGAGCAACATGGCCAGTTTTAGCTGGTTATATACCCTACCCAGAGATAGCAAATCTGATCACACCAGAATTGCATACACTGTACAGAGGTCTAGTTAGAATATACAGATGTTTGACACAATATGTCATGTGAACAATAACAATAAATCCTACAAGGACTGCTCAAGCCACAAAACAAGAATTGGCAACACCTGGAGTTAATCCTGTGACCATCAACGCAGTCATGGATTAGGTTCCTAACACAAGAAGAGATTCTGTTCTGGATTGCACACAAAAATGAATCAGCGTGAAGCAGTGTTTCCACATATGGGACTCCAAGAAAAAGATAGTATTCTCACAATATGCTTGCCAATGGGGATAGCTGCCTTAGTATGTAGAAGAACACATGGTACACCCTCTTTATCTGCTTTGCCAGAGGTGCTTAAACAGATCCAAAATGAGTACGGGGCAGCCCCTGTCCTTGATTTGGGGATGAAACTGATGGCCAATTTTGCTGCAGTATCTGCAATAATGCTAAGTAATATAAAAGGGGAAGCAGCAGCGTTGGCTATATGTCAGTGACTCACACAGGTTGCTCCGGGAGACCAGGAGTGCAAATTACCTAAAATTATTGAGGAAACCTATGCAACAATCTCTTTAACATCGTCAGAGAGTTCTCCTGCACAGAAGCCACCGAGAACACAATCCTCCCTTCCCAAGCTCTCTGCAACACCCTGTCACACTACTTCTACAACAAGATTTCTAACATCTACTGCAACCTCGACCCACAATCCACAGACATTGTCCAGCTCCTGACTCCAACTGCCACCACCCACCACAACCTGCTCACCGAATGGAAACCACTCATTCCAAAAGGCTCCTACCTTAGCCCTACCTTGTCAACACCTACATGACCCCACTGGCTGACATCGTACACACCCAGGGACTCAACATCTTCTACACAGATGACACCCAACTCATCCTCTCACTCACCGAAGACCCCACCAACACCAGAACCAACTTCTGCAATGCCATTACCAGCGTCTGACTGGATGAGGTCCAACTGCTTGAAACTGAACACAGACAAGCCAAAAGTGCTCATCTTTGGGAGGAACACTGCTCCATAGGATGCACCTGGTGGCCTACTGAGTTTGGACCCGAACCGACCCCCCACGGACCACACACACAAACTCGGCATCATCCTGGATTGCAAACTCACCATGAAGCACAAGGTCAACACAATATCCTCCTCTTGCTTCCACACCCTCTGCATGCTTCAAAAGATCCTCAGATGTATCCCCATCAACGCCAGTAAAACAGTCACGCAAACCCTCGTCACCAGTAGACTGGACTATGGAAATGCCCTATATGCTAGGACCACCACCCAACTCCTCAAACAACTCAAGAACATACAGAACACTGAAGCCAGACTAATCTTCAACCTCCCCAAATGGACAAGCATCACCCCCCACCTCAGAAGCCTCCAATGGCTCCCCGTCCGGAAGAGATGCCAGTTCAAGATGCTAACACATGCCTTCAAAGCCCTCCACTGTACCCAAGCAGACAGACACACGCTGTTCTGCTTCGTGCGAATCCTGTAACAGGCTCCAGCAGATTCACTCCGCAAATGAGACCCCGCATTGGAAGAAAATTCTCTCACCATAGGAAATACTAAGAGCCAACGTGCCTTACTTTTAAACCGTGACTCACGTTACAAAGAAGGAGCCTGCTACCATAAGGCGCTGATACACCTAATTGGACGCCTGGACAGCACATTCACCGTGCCTTCCAAATTTTACACGTGGATATTTTCCTGTTGTGCCCATTCGAATCTTGCCCGCTCACCACAAACCTCACCTGGGCGCCCGGCTGGGTCCCATGTGAGTATCCTTTTCTTTACTTCACTCACGGTGCCACACCTACTACACGAGGCTGTGCAAACTAACCCTTCAGGTGTCCCTACAATTCTAGGTCCTGAAGAGACCCTACATTGCACACAGGGTCGAAACCCCGTCGACAGTTTTCAAAAGCGAACCATTCTACACCAGCACTTATCATTGTATAAAGCGCGGTTCATAGAATATACACTTTCTAATGGTCGTTTTTATGAAGTATAGGAAACCTTGTACATATGTCACAAATATGTCACTATTTTTCTAGGTTCCGTTTTTTCACTGGGACACTACCCACTAAAAAACTAAAGGTTTAATGTATTACCATGTATGCATTTTTTGTTTCAAAGACTATATAAATAATTGTGTATAAAGTACAAATTTGAGGTGTATTCGATTCCTTCTCTTTCCAACATCACAATAACCCATTGCATTGCCATTGTGCATTTATACAATGAGATTGTTTCACTAAGTGTCCACAGGAGCCATTGTTTTTTGATAATAATTTCAAAGCCCTCCACAACCAGGGACATGCCTACATCAACAACCACCTCACCTTCTACCGACCTGACAGACAACTGTGCTCCACCTCCCTTTGCCTCACCCACATCCCCTGCATCCGCCAAAGCCACAGAGAAAGTTATTCCTTATCCTAACTTGCCGGCAAAGCCTGGAACGACCACCCCCCTCCGAACCTCACCTTCACTCACGGACTTCAGAAAGGGACTCAAGAAATGGCTCTTCAACTAATTGACCAGCAAGACCAATATGCTGCTCTATACAAATACAGTCTAATTGATTGATAGATTTAACAATAGGTAGAGGTAATTTGGGAACCAGACATAGCAAACCTCATATAAAGGGTAATTCTGAAAAGGATAGCTTGAAGCAGGCATCAGAGTCTTTTACTAAGTAGAAGTGGGAGAAGACAAGACTAAAACCCAGGGTGGATCTCCTCAACAGGAGTCCACTGAAAAATACTACAATTTGCACAACTGTGATACGATAAAGATGCCTGATAGGTATCAGGATACTGATACACATTCCTCTTGTTCTTTTCAAGAGTCATCCAAAAGATGCTTGAAGAGAGGAGGAAGATCAGAGCATAGAGCAGAGGAGGATGTGAAACCGAAGAAGGACTCACAACGCTCTTCTGACTTTATAATAAAACAGGAAGAACAACCTAAACAGTCCAAGCCTTAATTCAAAAAGAAGAAGGTAGCTGGCCTTAAAGTCAAGCATGCCACAGATATTGTGGACACTGCTTCTGAAAGGGGTGTGGGCTCTGAACATGCTGGACAGTGCGGCAGAAGTCACAATAGTTTGCCAGAATCGTATGGAGTGTCTGGATGCAGTAGCAATGCGTGACTACATCCAAGTGGAAACACAGGAGATTGAGTGTCCCTAGACAACTATATGAATTGCAACTCCAAATGGAGGGGGATATACCACGTACCATAAGTGTTCTCTTTTGGGAGAACTTGTCATTCAGCTATGACATCCTCTTGGCTGAAAAGTTTTGGCCACCAGAGTTTGTCATGAATTGCCCAAAAGGGGAAAAAGTAATTTTACCTGCCTTTTCTGACCTCGTTTCAGAATTAGTTAAACATTCATACGCCAAGGTGTGGGCTTTAGCACAAGCTCCGGTATATACCACAACCATGTGGGGTGGGATGATGGCTCCCCTTATCACATAATACCTGTGAGGTCAACGCTACAACCACAACGACAATACCCCATTAAACATGAGGTTAAAAAACAAGTTAGAGCGATCCCCACACAACTTGAATACTGAAGGTGTAATAGAAAGTTGCACCTCCCTGATGAATAATCCTTCGTTTCCAATAATGAAACCAGACCATTCACATCGTTTAGTCTTAGATTACAGGCACTTGAACACTGCTACACACACATTTGGTGTACAGACCCTGCATAGCACGGCACTAATGAACAATATGGTGCATAGAAAAATACAAAACCATATTAGACATTTCAAATTTAATTTTCTGTCAAAATATAGTGCCTGAAAGTAGGCTCTTGACCTTATTCAGTGCTTTAGGTTCTCAAAAACACTTCTGTCGATTGCCCCAAGGGTATAAGAATAGCCCCTGGCTGGTCACAGAACTTTTACAAGATTTTGACGACCAGGCATTGTCCTACGTCGATGAAATATTCTTAATGGATGATGATGACCTATCAACACACTTGGCTAGACTAGATCACACAGTTTTGGGAACTATTCACATAGGCTACAAATTGAATTTCAAGAGAACTGAAACTGCCTATCTCAGTGCCCTGTTTTGGGGATACTAGCTGTCAAGTGAAGGCAGAAGCCTTGCAACACATTTCCTAGATAGGTGTGTGCATATACAACCACCAAACACATTGAAAAAACTCCACTCAATATTGGGTTTCCTAAATTTTGGCAGAACTAAAATTGTAGACTATGCCGAATGAGTAAATCCCTTTTACGACTTGATTAGTCCTGACTTTTCAAGCACACACTGGACAGCTGAACACACAACTTCTATGTTCAGTAAAAGCAGACATGTTAGCTTCAAAACACTTACACACACGTGTAAACACCACAAACCTGGTGATTCAAATAATTGAGTGTGCATCAGGATACACCTACATCACAGTCAGTGAAGGAGACACTGTACCCATAGCATATAAATCACATTTATATATAAATGCATTTTACCCCAACAGAAAAAATACTGACTGCAGTACAGACAGCTGTAGTGAAAGAAAGATCATTGGATCATGGGAAACGAATACTGATAGTGACTCCAGTTGCAGCCTTAGAGACTCTAACAAAGGCCAGCATTCCAAACGTGAAAGCTATACATCTGAGATGGATACAATGGGCCAACTCACTTACAGCAACAGATGTAGATTACTTATTTGACTCCACTACAAACACAAGCGTATCTGCAATATGAAAATGAATATCCTCTGCCCAATGAAGTTATGCCTCTAGATCAGTATGATTAGATAATCTGCACTGGTGGTTCTGCTCAGCCTGCCATAGGGACCAAGCACCAATACTCCTCTGCATGGGGAGCAGTTAAGGGTAGGATGCAGGATGGTGAATTCCACCCTCATAAAACCTACATGCAGTCACTTGTTGATTGCTCAGCACATACAGATCCGAGATTCTCCACACTCACTGTGTGTGTTTCCCATTATTTTGTCCAGTCTTACAATAACTTCCTACACTACTGGAGACAGAATGGATTCAGAGATTCAAAAGGGTACATGATAAAGATGCTTTGGGGACAGGTACTCAAACTAAAAACATGTTTGCCACTCACTCATGTGATTTACACAGGTATTCATCAACGTGTGGGAATTCACATTGTATGGAATTACATGGTTGATGAAGCAGCAAAAGAAACAGTGCAATCTGCTGCAGCCGCTGCACTTACTCATTCTAGTATGAGGATAGATGGAGACATCATGACGGCTGTGTTTACCTTCAGGGTACAACTCTGAAATACAGCAGGGTTTATGCATGTTGGAATTACCCATATCTGCAGTATAGGTCAGGATATGTGCAGGAATGCTGCACCATTATTCCCTTTCTCCGATATAATGCCTAGGAAGTACTGGATATGGACACAATCTAAACAATTAATTAACAGATTATCCTAAATGTATCATATAGTTTAAACAGATTATATAAAAAAAAACGTTTTTAAATTGTCAATACTAGATCAAATTCAGGGGGCAGACATTGATCAGTAAATATAGGGGACAAGGCATTATTCCCCAGCACAATATGAAACACTATTAGACATATGAATGACACAATTCAATGGAGCTAATTTAGTGATAAATTAGGGTGAATATTAAGCACAATTTTAGATCATTGCAATGCAAACATTAAATGTAACAGACAATACTGTGACCTCATGCAGCACATGTTCCACCTTAGGACTGTGCTTTATCATAGCCCAATGATGTGTTGGTGACCCACGTTGGTGCAAAGGTGGTCTGGTGGAATGCGGCTTGAATGCATCTTGGGGATGGCGTTATCTCTTGGGTGGATGTGATGTTAAGAATGCCTGTGGTGGAGGAGCCAAGTGCTGCAAACCATGGGATTCAGGAGTGTGAGATGTGGGAGCAAAGAGATTGCATTCCCATCGAGTTTTTAAGTAAGGATTGGCCATTGGTCATACATGCAGTGGGGAGTGGTGCATACAAGTCCATCTGGTGGAAACAGTTGTTGATTTTATCGAATCTTGTAATTATACACACATTCTAACTTTGTATCACCCCTATCCCCAGTTTTTGCTGTTCATCAAATCTTGTTGGAATGAATACATAATACAAATTATACACAGAGGGGGTTTCAGCGAGCTACGTCTGCCATTGATGTGTCATTCTAACTTTGTATCCGCCCTCCCTTGTCTCCCCCCTGCCCTCCCCCTCCCGGGATAGCATGTATACCATGTAAATAGTTCATCACTCTTCAGTCATTGCTTTGTTTTGTTGGCATGGTCATTGGCATTTTGGATGAGCCCTTAAGACAGTCATTCAATGCCTGAGTATCAGTCATCACAAGTGACATCAGTCTGAGCCCTGAAGGTACCAATAGGTAAATCAGTCTCTCTGTAGCCGGGGCAGACCACAGACTGGCCCTGGAGGGAGCTGCTGTGTTCAGTGCAGAGGGTGGGGAGACATCAGTGCAGCCCTCATACATGCATGGGAATGTTGCAGCACAGAAGGTGCTCTGCACGTGGGCACCATCTGAGGTGCTCTCCTGCACCCCCAGAGTTTACTTGTTTCACTGCACGGTAATCATCATAGACTAGAAATGCATCACCTTTCTGACATTAATCGGCATGTTACTAATCCCCCCATGTATGCTTGCTGATGACTTGTTCTCTGTTCCAAGTCACCGAGTAGATCTCTGAGAGATATGTCCTGAAGCCAGGCACTCAGAGAAGCCCACGAGCTGTCTGTGCAGTAAAAGCACAAGGAACCGCACTTCCAATGAGTCATTGGTTGCTTAAATAGTACAGACACATACATTCTCTTCCACTACACAAACTGAATTAAATTCGAATTACTCATGCCTTGATAAATAGAAGGCAAGGGGAAAAAAGATTTGCTTATTTGTAAACAAGAATTTGAAGTGACAATATGTTTCGCTTGTAAATGAAAGAGCCTCTTCAGTCACTGGTGAGTTTAGGTAGATGCACCATTTCACTAATCAGTGCACTCAATTATCCATTCATCCATCCTCCGACTCAGTCTTGTCATTAACCACTTACAAAGCCACAATAAAACTCACTTACAAATTCAACAAGCATATGAAAAATAAAAGAATGAAAGTAGAATAAAAATCGAAAAAAGAAAATATATCTCACCCCAAACATGGTGGGCATCTGCTTGCAACTTATAGTGAAACTAAGCATAGCAGCGTTCTGCCCTCTTGCTATGGTGTTGCACATAATGCATTGTTGTTTTAAAGTTCCAACATGGACACGGCATTTAGAAGAAAGTGTTGGCCAATTTTGAAATGGTAAAACAATGATATGTCATAGATAATACCATTCCAAGATGGTCATTAGTGTCATAAAAGAAGCCTCGTTGGGTGCAGTGCTCTGCAGTGAATTAAATGCAAGCGATCAGCTTAATAGAACGGTCAGGGGGGCTACAGTATACTCTAAAAAAAGAAACCAAATAAAAAAGATGAAATGTAAAGAAACCCATCAAAGGAGAAAACTAAAGGACTTGCCCACCAGTCATAATACTTACATGTTTTTATTTCAGATGGATGTGCAATTTGATCAGTTAAACAATGCTGTCATGCTGTCACTCATAGGGCAACAGAACCAATGGCAGAAGGGTGCAGACCCATAACCCCCTGCTGTATGGTTCCAGATATGGAAGTGGAGTGTGAATAATACATAAACTGCAATGAAAGAGGCAAACTCACCGAAAGCCATGCTATATTAGGATATGATTGAGTTTATTCTTAATGAGAATCTTCCATTATAGGAGTCTGGCAGGCAACTAATCCTGTTAGGCCCTCCTAAGAGGGTTTAACATGGATAATCACAGTGGAAATCCTGTGCCCCAATGGTTGCCCAAAAGAAGTCATTAACACCCAAACCTAAACCTATAAAGCAAATCTGTGAGATCTCATGTAACAACACACCCATGTACAGGCTTTAGCGGGGTGGGAAGACAACCGCCCTTAACGGTCTATTGGCTTCAATACATGCTTTACGTAATACATATCAGGCCTACTGTCTGTGTTATACGGTTTCATAACACATAGATCACTTATGTAGCATCTGACATAGCTTCCATCATCAAGGATTCGTGCCTGCAGCCTTTAATGGCATAACCAACTCAGGCCTAGAATATGAAACATAAGCGGTCCCAAAGTCAAACATTACTCTTACAGTCATAATACTATAAACATTTAAAACATTACACTTGGCAAAACCATATACAGTCCCTATTATGAGGCCTAAAAAGGAACCTAGAAATGAAGATCTTTCCAGAAGGTTTATCTCAGGAAGTCATCAAAACCCTTGCCTAATATGTTATGTCACAGTGCAATAACAATCTGCCCATTATTTCACAATAAATAGAATCAGGCCTGCGGTCATCCATGGCCTCTGACATAACTTTTTCTAATTTAGTAATCACTCCTCTAGCCTTTAACACTGTTCTGTCACAACAACCAGGTATGTAATATTGAGAACAGACTTTCTGGCAAGACTATTATCTGTAATACAATAATGAAATTAAGAATGTCTGTAAAATTAATGTTAGCAGAATATTATGCAACCCCTCGAAAGAGGGTTTAAAATTCTCACTGTGCAAATATTGTCCTGGGATATACCAGAGGGGTTACCAACAACAAAGCTTTTTCCCATTATGGTAACCTATGAGATTAAAAGAAACCATGTAACAAATTACTTTTATAAGTTTTAGCACTTTGTAATACATATCCACCCTTTAAGTTACAATTTAAAAAATGCCACTGTAGGAAGCTGGCTCTGTATATACTATACCAACGTAAGGTATAGTGCGCACAGAATCCAGGGAGTCCACAGAGGTATAGCAGAGGCTAAATTAGGCAAGAACTAACAGCTCTCTTTGTTGTAGTGTGGGCAAGCATTTAGGCTTACCCAGAGGGTGTGTTAAACATTTATTGTATTCACTCAATCAAGGACTGATTACACACACCAGAATCCAGACCCATTAGGTAAGTATAAAAAAGATATACTTATGTTTTATTTTTAGAACCAAGCAGGACTTGGCACAGGTAAGTAAAATATACTCTCAAATTCAAGACTGTTCAAGGAAATTAAGTTGTGCTTGAAATTGCAATTGTTACAGGTTTGTATTACACAGTAATTACTTTTCATTACTCTTGGATTACTTTGAGTACTGGGGGTGGTAAGATACCACATCTTAGGATCTCACAATACAAGGTAAGTAAGACTTTTTTATACCTTTTTACCATACAAACATCAGTTCAACACTTAGAACATTTTAGGCCGCAAAATCTCTTAACATCGGATCCTAAGGGAAAAAAGTGTTAGCGGTTTTCCAGGTAAGTACATGACTTACGAGTGGGAGTTTTGGGGTTTAGGACCAAGGTTCCCCAAGGTCTAGATGGGCGCTCCATTTGCACCACCAGCTGCACTGGGGCAGCCGATTGCAGAGTCCCAATGTTAGCCAAATGGGCTAATGGGGCCTTCAGCTAAGGACTGCTGACAAGCAGACCACTCGGTTGTGGGAGCAAATCTCCTATGGCTAAGGTCAGCAGTGTAGGGGCCAACCACCAGCACAGGAGCTGCACCACCAGCGACACTGGGGCAGCTTGGTGCAGGGTGCAAAACAGACGTTGGGGACCCTGTGCTTTGCAATGGAGCAATTCAGTTCGGCGAAGTTGCTGCATGCTCAGCTCAGGCAGACTTCCTGAAGGCAACCACCAGCTGGAGAGGTAAGTTGGTATCTTGGGGGATACCTGTACACCACTTGGTTGGGCCACCCAAGGCCGCGGGGCGTTGGGTGCAGTGGTGTCTACTGGCACCGGATTTTCTTGCCAGCTCCGGAAGCGGTCGGGGGACCCTTCAGGTTGAGACTGCAGGCGTAGTCTTGAGGCTTGAGGGAGGTCGAGGATCACCAAATCCCAGGTCAGGATCACTGGGAAGACCTCCTTATGGTGTTGGGCCACTCGAACTCGGGCCGCGGGCGTCAGGTGCAGAGTGGTGCAGAATCGTGGAGTCGCTGGAATCCGGATTCTGGAGGTGAGTCTTTGTTTGAGCAAATCTAGTGCTCACAGGAGACAGTCTGTAAGGTGGTTGCAGGGCGGGTCCTCCGGGCTCTGGGTGATGCTGGCTGCTGGACTCGCTGGGATTCTTGCTGAAGGCAGGTAGTATACGGGACAGGCTGGTAGGACTGGGGACAAGGATGTTGGTTTCCTCTTCTCCTTCCTGAGTCAGCACGGCTCTTTGGTCCTTCTTCTTTCTTCCTCGAATCTAAGGAGGCAAGGTTTAGGGTTGCCCCTAAATACTAAATTTAGGGACGCTAAAGGGGTGTGCAGGTCGGGATCAATTGGTCCCTTCCTTGGGGTGGATACACCCCCTATTATGCCATCCTCCAGTGGGAGGGGGCATGAGCCTCTCCCTAATTGGTTGAGTCCCCTCAACTAACGATGGAGGACACTGGGATGCGTGCTTCACATCGCCTCCCCCACCTGAAGGGTGGGGTTGGCAAAGGTGGGCACACCTCTCTTCAAAGCTTGGTTTTCCTGCTGATTCTCCTGGCCAAAATGGGGGCCAGAAGTGGTGGGAGCCAGTTGCAGGGGGCAGCAAAAGGCAGGGACAGCTTACAAAGGTGACAGGCCTTTGAAGCCTTCCCTTCGTGGACCCAGCACTTCCTGGGAGAAGAGGCATGACATGTCTGCCCAAGATGGGCTTTGTTTCTGCACCCAGAGAGCGGAGGCTCTCTACCCAGGGAACCAGAAACCTGTCTGGTGGTGGCAAATGGTGGGCAGCCATTCAGGAACCACACCAGGTCAGGTCGATTTTCATGGGGCATCTCTAGGATGCTCTCTGAGTGCATTTTACACTAAATCCCACACTGGCATCAGTGTGGGTTTAAAGTGCTGAGAGGTTTGCTACCAATCTTCTCAGTTTTTAGTAAAGCCATTATGGAGCTGTGGAGTTCGTATTATCCATCTCCCAGACCATATACTCTTTATGGCTTTACTACACTTACAATGTCTAAGAATGGACTTAGACATCGTACGGGTAGAGCGCTCATGCCATGGTACCCTTACCTTAGGGCTAGTGTACCCTGCTAGATGGGTGACTTACCTAGGCCTCAAGCAGTGGATTACAGGCCTGGCACACAGGGATGTGTGCCATGTTGACTCCACTTTTTTCTGCACCAAAACACGCAGCCTGCTGTGGCAGTGTGTGTGGGTTAAGGTGCAGGGGTAGGGCCTATAAGAGTGGCACAATATGTGCTGCAGCCCTTAGAGGCATTCCCTGGTAGCAGTGCCCTTGGCACCCATGGTACCTTTTACCAGGGTCTTACCTGTGTTCAGGGATGTGTCAATTGTGGATACAAAGATACAATTTTGTGAAAGAACACAGGCCCTGGGAACCTCATTGACAGGGACCCAGGGCACATCAAGTCAGGTTGCATCATATGTGAGGCAAAATGTTTCCTACACTAACTATTTGGTACTTGCAGTGTGGTCCTGGGACACCTGACTGGGTGTAGTTAGCAGTTGGGCCTTGTTTATTCCTCTTAGCCAGCCACACAATAGAGGGATTAGGTGTGCCTGCATGGGCCATCACTGGCAGTATGGAGGGGTGGAACTGGGCACAGCCCCACTTGCAAATGAAAAGGATGCAACCTGCCTTCAAATAAAGGGCTTGTTACCCCTGCATTGTTCATGAAGCCATTTTGGAGCCAGGGTAGGGGAGGAAGGGATCTTCAAGTACTTCAAAAGAATTCTCTAGAAATGTCTCCTACTTCAAATGAGGCATTGGCATAGCCAATAGGTTTTGCCTATGGCTTTGCCAATATGTTTTAGTCATGTTGTACACTAGTGCGGCTGCTATTCAGTATGGCTAAAAGTTGTTGGTGTAAGGGGGTGTGCAGTGAATTGTTATAAAGCGGAGTAGAGTGTAGTGTTATGGAGTGGCGCTGTATAGAGTGGTGTATAGTAGAATTTACTGGTATGGTGTATTATGAAGTGAGGTTTAGTGTTGTGGAGTGCATGGTAGTGAATATAGTGTTCTATACTGAAAGAGCATAGAGTTGATTGCACTAGATTGTTAGAGTGGAGAAGAGTGTTAGAGTGGATTAAAGTGTTTTGGAGTGCTATAGAGTGTTGTGGGGTGGTGCAGAGCAGAGTTGGATGGCTTAAAGGGTGTCCTGTAGATTGGAATAGAATGTACTGACCATTGGTGTCAATATTTCCGTAACGCATCAAAATCTGTGTAAGCAAACTCCATTCAATCTCAGTAAAAGGATTAAACTGTAATTTCAATTGCATTTATATTGCATTTACTACCCCTGACGAGGCATCAAATCGCTTTTTTGGCGAGTAGCACGCTACTCCGGAACCCATAAAGGATTAGTGGTGAATTAGTATAGTGAAATATGAAAGAAATTTGAGTGGTGGATATGTTAGTCAGTTTTTTGGATTGAGAAGGATAGCGGAGGGATAGAAGAGGGAAAAAGGTTTGCATTTATATAGCGCTTGCTACCCCTGATGAGGTGTTGAAGCTCTTTTTTGGTGAGTAGCACGCTACTATGGAACCCATAAAGGATTAGTGGTGAATTAGTATAGTGCAATATGAAATTAATTTGAGAGGTGAACATGTTAGTCTGTTATTTGGATTGAAAAGGATAGTGGAGAGATAGAAGAGGGAAGGATTTAGACATTTTTTTGTTTGTTTATTTTGGAGGTCATAGCAGTAGGAAGAGACTTGGGATGAGTAAAACGGGTGTGGAGGGGGAAGAGTCAGAGGGAAGGGTTTAGAAAGGCTTGTTTTGGGGGATCGGAATAGTAAAAGAGGTATGAGATGATGCAAGGAGGGGTAGAGTAGGGAAGAGTTTAGAAAGGGTTATTTTGGGGGTTTGGGATGAATGAGCGAGTGGAGGTAGATTATTTATTGATAGAGGTATCGGTGAGAAATCGGGTAGTGCATTGGAAAGAGTAGTAGAAAGAGGTTTGAGGTGAGTCAGAGAGTTGAGGTAGAGGATATATTGAGAGAGGTATAGGGTGAAAAATAGGGTAGTGCATTGGATATGCTGTATTCGAAGAAAAGTAATAAATATATAGATCCATAAGTACATGGAAGGTATATAGATGCATATAGGAAGTAAGTAATGTAGATTAAAGATGCATTAAATAAACTCCGGCTTTCAAGCATTGTTGTAATTAAAATTAATTGTATTTATTTGTTTATGTATACATTTTTTTTGTAATTCAATTGTGAAGCAATTGTAGATAAATAGTTATGATAAAAGATTTACTTACTTATGCAGTCACTTATATACATGTTAAAAACATAGAATAATGTAACTATCAGTAATATGTACATTTCTTTCGCAGAACTAATACATATCTATATATATATATTTTTTTTAACATAATTATTCTACACGTTCTTACAAAGCAATACACATATATAGGTACATATCTATAGTACAAATAAATGCTTATATACAGAGGGATATGCTGTATATCTTTTTTTTGCGTATGGTGCTTATGTGGGAAATAGCCAATTCTAGAGTAGCTTTCTGAAGATAATGTAATTATCGTGGATCTTATGTTGGGGGGTAAAGAGTTCCATAGTTTGGCTGCTTGAACAGAGAAGGATGTGCCACCCATGTTTTTTTCTTGTATCTTGGGATTTTGAGGCGAAGTGCCACTCTAGAGCGGAGGTTCCTTTGTTGAATGTGTTTGGGTATTTTATTCCTGATGAAGAGTGGTCCCGTTCCATGTATCGCTTTGTGGGTGATGCAAAGCAGCTTGAACTTGGATCTTCTGGCAATCGGTAACCAATGCAGGGCTTTCAAGGCAGGGGAGATGTGGTCTTGGGGTTTTATATGTAAGAGTAGTCTGGCAGCCGAGTTCTGAATCTATTGTAGTCTTTTCATGTTCGTTAAAGGTGATCCGTGGTAGAGGCTATTGGCATAATCAAGTTTTGACAGATCATGGGAGATGGTAGCTTGGACCTTGTGTGGAAATCCAAAATGGGGGGCTATTCATCACAGAGTTTCTAAAGTAACAAAGCTTTATCTTGCTAGTTTGTCCACTTGGGCAATCGTCGATAGCTTGGAGTCCATGGTCATTCCGAGCTTTCATACTTCCTTCGATACTTTAGGCAGTGTTCCCAGATCATCAGGCCAGGCGGTGAGCGGGTCATAATGTTTCCAATCACCACACATGAGTATTTCTGTTTTGGAAGCATTCAATTTGAGATGGCTCCACGTCATCTATTGATCTATGGCTCTGAGACAACTGAAAATTGGCGAGTTTCCAATGTCTTTGGGGAATTCCAGTTGAAGGAGTATTTGCGTGTCATCTGTATAGTTATAGCACGTGAGGTGAAATTGATTGATCAGTACCGGTAATGACTTCATGTAGATGTGGAAAAGCATGGGTGAGATGACAGAGCCTTGAGGGACCCCTGCTTTGGTGGAGTACGGTTTGGACGATAAAGGTGGGGTATGGATAACATTAGTTCTGTTGCAAAGGTAGGATGTGATCCAGTCTATAGCAGTCTCGTCTATGCCGGCTTCGTAAAGTCTTTGTATCAGAGTGTCATGGTCAACCGTGTCAAAGGCAGCAAGAGGTCCAAGAGAGGTAGCACAGCAACCCCGCGGCGGTCAACAGTTTTCTTCTGGTCATCCCAGATGGCAAGGAGGACAGATTCTGTGCCTCTTCCTGGACGGAATCCCGTTTGAAAGTCTGAAAGTATGGCATTCTCTTCAATGAATTGTGACATCTGGGTGAACACTGCTCTTTCTATCAGTTTTCTGAGGAAAGGCCCATTTGTAATGGGTCTGTAGTTGTCAGGGTTCAGAGGGTCCAAGTTTGTTTTCTTCAGTAATGGGCGTATGTATGACTTTTTAAGTTCTTCTGGAAATATTCTGGTAGTTAAGGAATTGTTGATGATTCTTCTTAATGGAGTGGCAGCACAGGTTGTTAGAAGAATTGTCTTGAAGGTTTGCAGTGGCTACGGGTCAAAGGCCTGCCGGAAGGCCTGCTCGCTTTGACTAGGTTTATAAATTTATCTTGCGAAATGTGTTGGAAGGAAAGGAGATGCTGGGTTAGAGTATTCTTGGATTGTTGTTTTGTAAAAGGGTAATTGCTGGTGCTTTGTTTTGTTTGTTTAGTGATATGTAATGTTTGCCTGAACACAACCGCTAGGCCACCTCCTTTATTGCCTATACGATTTTGGGTGATTGTTTGAGGAACAGCTTCACGCAGGACTAGAGCCATATCATCTCCCAACACGTTATGAATAGTATGTCTGGTTTTGCATCAGTGAGAAGGTCATAGATGTGATGTATGTTTTTAGAGAGCGATCAAGCATTTATTAGTAGACAGTTTAGAGAATGTGCGTTGGCGATAGTGTGACTTTTTTTGTAGAAGAGTGATCAGTATTTTGTTGGCTTGCAGTAGGTGTGTAATTAGTGCTGGTATTAGCTGTATGAGGATAGCAATAGTGTAGAGAAGAGGTCCGCGAGGAAGATGGCGGCGTAAGCCCACAGCTCCACTCCAGCGGTACAAACTTTGATTTGTAACTGGGTACTAACTGATGTCTGAGAACCAGAAAAAGCAATTTATGACTTGCGATCACCATGGGCTCCGTGCGATTCGATCATGACAACGTATGAGTCTCGGTAGTGACAAGCAAGCCAGATGTGACCAGCGTATCAGGGTTTCGCACAACAAGCCTGTGACTTGATGTCACGATAGACCGGAGTACCGGAAATATTGGAATACCGGAGCACCAAGCAAAGATCCAGTGACCCAGATCCAGTGAATTCAAGACATCAAGACAGCAAGATACCAAAAGTAACCCGATCCTCCTGAACTAACGAGACAGACCCGCCATGATCTGTCCTTACTATCTTCTCAGAGCCCGGGTGTAATGCACTGCTGCCAACTTCATAACGTCTTCTAGTAGCACCAAAAAGCGGACTCACAAAGAAAAGGTAGATACCTGAGATCTCTCTTGGATGTGCACTGTTGCGTCTTGTGTAGGCCACCGATCCTTCCTGCCTGACTTGCCTGACCCTGTCGCCGGTTTCTAAAATGACGGCTCCCATCACGGAGGGTGCGCGGTACTGAAGTCCGACAGGCGATCCTAATCAAGTGACCTGCCCTCCAAGAGACCTGCTTTCAAGAGATCTAAGTAAGCGCTACCAGTACACTCATCCTTATCCATGTTCACATTCTTACAAGGTCGCAACAACAAATATCTGACATGCTTGCACAGGTTGCCTGACCTTAAGATGGCGCCACTAGCTGTACTCGGAATGTATTCAACAAAAGCGTGTTCATCATAATTCGCCCAAGAATCACACATTCCAAGGAAGTGGTCCCGTTTTCCCTCGCAGCATTTCAGGCGGTTTATCAATCAGGCATCTCCTCTCGCTTTTTGGATTTGGAGCTACCGATCGAACTCAGCTGTATTGCCACCCATGCCACTTGCTTCTAAAACGACACCTAAAATGGCGGCGGCCGCTAATCTGCTCATGCTATAAACGCAATAGAGCCCCCTTACCTATCAATCCACACAGCTATTGGCCTGGCAGTCATGGCAGACAGTATTTAGAATTACTCTGGAAAAAGAACAAAGGACTAAGCCCTCCATCACTAGCCAGGCTGAGAACCTGGAAAGAGAAAACTAACAATAAAGTGTCTAATTCCTTTCTCTCTAGACAGGCTGGGAAATTAGGGAACTGAAAGATGACTTTCTCTAAGAAGGAAACTAAACCAATTGGGAATCTAAAATCAACAAATATTGGATAAACTCCCGCTCGCCAAACCACTAAGGTCCTAAACCTCCTCCAGCACCTCCTAGATCTGCCCCTCCTACTCTATTACCCCGGGGAGACCCCTCAGCAGAGACCCCTTAGCGGAAATCCGCTCAACTGTGCGCAAACGACATCAAGACACCCACAGAGGCAAGATGCCTCTTGCCTCATCAAACTTCCTCCGCCCCTCTACGAAATGTTTGAAAACCCATGGTCCTAACTCTTTCTCCATCATCTTCCCACCTAATCTCTCACTCAAAGCAAAAAGAAACTTCAAACATAGGTTGATTAGACATCTCTCGGAAACTCTCATTGCCGATATATACCACTGCTCCTCCAAAGGCCAACAGAAAATGGATCTCATCTTCCACACCCAGCGTCCCGCGAAATGGAACATCATACTTAGATCCCACCTCCACCTATCCAAAATAACTAGCACCACTCTCAGCTGCAAACTGACGATCTCTAACGCGAACCACCCTTCGCGCAGCGGCAACACATCTGCTACCATCTACAGCAACGGTATAGTCCTGATTCAAGCCAACAACACCAACCTAGACTCTTTTGACTCCCTATTCCACACGCTACGGAATGCCATCACTCACTTACACTTTAAACACTCACACAACCCCTTATCCCCTATCCCCCTTTCCCCTAACCTACCATCCCCTCACGCGAATTCACAAAACAATCTCCAGACTCACTCCACCAAAGTTAATCTCACCCCCTTCGACACCACTCTCTCTTCCTCTTACACAACTTCCCACTCGCACACCAAACACTTCTCACCCAGAGCATCTCCGAGATATGTCTCTGCTAAAACTCCACATCCCCCCCCTACCCCTTCCCCTTCCTAGCAATTCGTCCATAAGACAACCAGGGGAGCCGACACTCAATCAAAGTCTCCCAACTCTCACCACCCAACAGTACTCAACAAAGCGTTGCTTAAAACACAACAAGAGTACTCCCACCACATGTCCTCGGCTAACCACAGGAGTAACATTGGTATCAATGACACCGTAACTCACCCTCTCACCGACAGGCTCTCACCATCCCTAGACTGTCCCGCACAAGACACCTTGAACCTAAACTCTCTTACCCCCTCCTCACTGAATATGTCGCAAAGACTCTCTCTGGTTGAAAGCCAACTAGAGATTATAATACAGGGCCTAAGCAAAATATAATCGAACATTACCACACATCTGGAGCCTATCCAACGCTTACACTCCCCTCCTACTGACTCCAACAAACAATACCCAAGCCCTCACAAGCCACAGCCACACAACTGGAACTCAACCCCCCTCGCTAACCAGCCTCAGAGACCCAAAAGAACAAGCGCCGCAATGTTCATGAAAGAGGCGACCGATCTTGCCATCTCTTACGACTCCTTTACAACTAGCAACCCCAGTCCACGATCCAGGTAATCACGGGATTTGGGAGAGACCACATCACACCAAGAATGGAGAGACCACCAACCCTCCTCACGAACGTACCCATGGCCCCTCCCCAGAAGATACCCGACAACAAGACAACGACCCACTGCATGCTTATAAACCGCAGATCTGCGACCAAACACACAACAGAACTGGCGGAAACCATCCTAACCCACGACATCGATATCGCGTTCATCACAGAAACTTGGCTGAACGAATCCTCCTTATCAATCTTTGACATGCTTGTGCCCCCCGGGTTCTCAATCATAAACAAAGACAGAAAGAACTATTGTGGCGGGGGTATTGCAATCATCCACAAGAGCAACATCTCCATAACCGAAATAGACTCCTTCTCTTACAATACATTTGAATATCTATTCTCCACCATTAAGACAAAGGACAACAAAACGATACACTGCCACCTCCTCTACCATCCGCCAGGCAACATTCCCTCTTTCGGAGAACACCTTTCCGAGCTGATAACACACTGCTCACTCTTAGACTCCAACAACATAATACTAGGGTACCTCAACCTAAATTGAAATGATGAAAATAACACTCTGATCAAAATCCCTAAACAAACTTCTTCTCAACAATAACCTGATCCAACACTGCACAAAGCAAATGCACAATAGAGGCTCAATCCTGGACGCCATTATAGCTCAGGAAGATACAGTTACTATAGACCACATCCTTCCTGTTGACTGGTCAGACCACCACCTCATTCTATTTCACATTAACCATCTGACTCACTGCCTTCCCCGTCCACAGGATGCCCTTCATTGGGCAAGAAATCTAAGACAGATTCCCCTTGCTGACCTGAAAGAAAGGGTAAGAACACTACTTCCCCCAACACGAATACCTATCTACAACTGAGCTTACTACACACTACAATACAACAGTGACAACCATACTAGACCAAGTAGCCCCCTTGAAGCAAAAAAGAGTCAGGAACAACCCATCGAGAGCCTGGTTCAATACAGACCTAAACTCTGAAAGAAGACATCTCAGAGCTGCAGAAAGACTCTGGCGGAACAACCCGTCCTCAACCCACCTTGACCAACTCAAATCAGAACACAGGAAATATAAAAAACATATTAAGAACGAAAAATCTACCTTCTTCTGTAGTGCACTAGACAATGCCAAAAATCGTCCCAAAGAACTCTTCAATCTCATCAAACAACAAACAGCCAGAGCCAAGCCTCCCGCATCAACCATGCAGGCTTCCAAAGAACTATGTGACACCTTTGCCAATTTCTTTCACGATAAAATCACCAAGATTGAACACTCCCTTGATGACCACCTCCTGTCAGCCAACGATAACCCGCCTCCCAGCACCGAAGGAAACAACCCCCCTCGGTACCCTCCGAGCAGCTGGAAGACTTTCAGCCCCATCTCCGAAGCAGGCATCACGGAAATGATGATCAGGTCCAAACCTTCCTCACACATAGCTGACCCTATTCCTGCCCAACTGGCTAAAAAGCTCAACCTCACCCTAGCCTCTCTCTGGGCCAAGATTATAAGCTCCCTGAGTACTGGAATCATGCCAGACTGTCTAGAAATCGGCCAAGTCACGCCATTATTAAAAAAAACGGGCTCGGACCCAAACAACCCCAACAACTTCAGGCCGGTCTCCAATCTCCCTCTCCTATCCAAAATCCTGGAAAGATGTGTCCTCCTCCAACTAAACCAACACTGACAGCAACAACCTTCTAGATACTCACCAATCAGGCTTCAGAAAAGGTTGCAGCACAGAGACAGCGATCCTGAATGTCATAGATGATGTCTACAAATCACTCGATGCAGACCGTGGCTGCCTACTCATACTCCTTGACCTATTGGCAGCCTTTGATACGGTTGACCACAATCTGCTCATAAATGTACTCCGAGAGAGAATTGGTGCAGACGTAGTGGTCTTACAATGGTTTACCTCCTTCCTTCAGAACCGCTCACAACGAATAAAAATTAACAACTTCACATCTGACCTTCTCCCCATAACCAGTGGAGTCCCACAAGGATCAGTTCTCTCCCCATCACTGTTTAACATCTACATGGAGCCCCTCACATCCATACTCAAAAAAGCCAACATCCACTTCTACCTCTATATAGATGATTCCCAGATCTACCTAGAAACATCCTCGATTGGAGTCATACAGAAATTAAAAACACTCTACGAGAAGTCCAACACTGGCTATCCCACAACCACCTAAAGCTCAACCAAGACAAAACAGAAATCCTTTTCATATCCAACAAGGAGCAGACCCCCCTAGTCACAGAATGGCTAAAAGCCATTGACGCTCTTAATTGCAATCTTACCCTGGCAGACTCTGTAAAATCCCTAGGAATCACTCTGGACCCAAGCCAAAACATGGACAAATATATCAAGAACTCAGCGAAGAGCGCATTCTTGAACCTAAAATTACTCAACAAAATAAAACCCTTCATTCCCCCCAACGACCTTAAACTGGCCACACAATCCTTGGTTCTGTCCAGATTGGACTACGGGAACGCAACACTCACGGGCATGGCAAAATCTCACTTAGCTCCCCTCCGAGCAACTCTAAATGCAGCTGCCAGGATGATCACTGGAGTAAAGAAATACGATGACATTTCTCCCTCTCTAAGAGAACTAAAATGGCTCCCAATCGAAATGCGTGCCAACTTCAGAACTGCTTGTCTCACACATAAAGCTTTTCACACCAGTGAACCGGCCTACCTGGCTTCCAAACTCAAGAAGGCAGGACAAACGAGGAACCTCAGGAGCACCAACACTCTTCTTCTCATTCCACCGAAAACTCGCAAACAAAAAACTCTGTCTCGCTCCTTCTCGGGAAATGCGGCCAAAATTTGGAACTCCATACCAGTCCACATCAGGATTAATCCCTCCTTCGTAAACTTCAAAAGCCAGCTCAAAGACCTCTTCCTCAACCGATGTCATCTGAATGGAGAGATGCCTCACAATGTGACAGAGCTCTACCACCAAAGGAATCCTGCCCAGCGTAGAACATAGACACTTCAACAAGAAAGGTCTCCATTGCCTGTGTTTGACTCGCTCCCAAGACCGCCTGAACAAGAATCGACACAAGACAATGCTGTTTATTGTAATACTGTATAACTGATTGTATCACAATATATGTTGTAAAGCGCTCTGATACCTTCAGGTCTGGCTAGCGGTATATAAAACTCTTAAATAATAAAATAAAAGCTGTTCTGTGCTGTGTTCCTCAGCCAGCAGGCTAAGAAGGCATTTTGATGGGTCTGCGTGTGTAGGTGGTGGAGAGGGTGTTTGAGAGTGAGTTGGTGCACTGTGTTGTTTTTGTGGTGTAACCTTGTTGTGCAGTAGACATGTAGAAGCAAAGTTGTGACGTGTGGCACATTGCTTATATTGTTTGTGTGTGTTAAGGGCAGAAGGTTATGAGTTAGGGGTGGTGGTGCAGCATGTGGGTCATGTAGCAAGGTTTTAAATTGTCCAATGGATAAGAGGTAGTTAGAAGAGAGTTGCTGTGTTGCTGTATGTGTGTTAGGTGTGGTGGAAGAGAGAAAGCTTGGCATTGGAGTTTGTTCATTTGTATAGTTTGAAAGGTGGGTGTATGTTTGTATTTTGTGATGGTAAGTATTATGAGGTGTTGCGCTTGAGAGATTTTGTTGTGCTGGTGTGCGTGATATGTTTTGTTTTTGAGGAGTAGTGAAAAGAGGTTCTGACGTATTTGTTTTATGAGATGGATTTGTTTGTATAGTATTATTTGTGAGTGGAAGTTGTAAGGTAAAGGGGGTGGCGATGTGTTTGTGAGTAGAGTGTATGTTGTGTGTAAGAAGGGATGAAGTAGAGTTAAGAGTGTTTGTCTACGACTTGTTTGGTGCAAGAGGTAATATGTGTGGTGTAGTGGAGTGTAAGTGTTGTGTGGTTGTGTTAAAGAACAGATAGCAGTACACAAAAGTGTATGAAATTGTCATCAGACATAATGTGCATTCGTGTTAGTACCGTGCTGTGAATGCCCTCAAAATCAGGCTGTGGAAAGTGTTGTAACTTGTTTAGTAAGAGGAAAGGTGCACTCGTGTAATAGTGCTAAACTGACCGAGCTGTCAAGTTTTACATGAAGTTCGTGAAGTTCATGTTGCTAGTTACTGGAAACTAATATCGGTTGTTAAAACGAGCCCACGCTCAATGTTCAGCTATGATGAAAAAAAGATCGACATTGTTCACGTGGCTGGTCACTACTAACTGATATTGTTTCTTAAAACAAGTCCACGCTCGATGTTCTACATGTAATGAAAAAAGATCGCCATTGTTCAAATTGCTACGGACTGATGTTATTTGTTGAGACGAGCCCACGCTCAATGTTCTAAGTGTAATGAAAGAAAGATCAACATGGTGAAACAAATGTGCTATATTGGGTTTGATGCCACTTGTGCCTTAACCCGGATACAGAAAATGTCTGTGGACTTTGGTCACTATGCATTCGAAATGCATTCGAAATGCCATGTGTAAAATAATTGAAGCACCTTTATAGGGCGTCGTTAACATGCCCGTGTTTCTTGATAGCGTACTATTTTTTTTATTTTTATTTGTTCCAATAATCACAGTCCCATGAACAAAACAAAGTCGCAATAATTAATATTTCTACAGCAGTACATAGTGGCATACAATAGAAGTAATTCATTGATACTCTAAAAAACACATCTTTATCTTTACAAAATACATATAACAAGCTGAATATAGTAATCTATAATCAATCTCTTTATTACTAATACTGGGATATGTGGGGTTTAATTATTCCCCTTTTCCACTCCTATCTTTAAAACCTTTAGTCTTCTCCCCAAATTTGTATACATTTTTGGGTTGCCCCTATTCTACGGGAACAGATTTCTTCCCTTTATTTAGTTTGCCTCATTTTGGCTATCCATTGTGAAAAGCTAGGTGGCACTGGAAATCTCCAATTTTGTAAGATCAAGGATTTGGCTACCAAAGAGGCGATAAAAACAAGCTGTTTTTGATGGACAAGTAAGTTTAGGTAAGACATTTTGCATAAAATAGCTGAGGGGTGGGGATCTAGGTTTTGCTTAAGTTGCCTATTAATCTACTGGAAAATCTTTGTCCAGTAGTCTGTTAATTTAGGGCAGAAAAAGCAAATATGGAACCAATCCCCTTTAGGGTGGTGCATCGAAAACAGCCTGATGCCATATCTGGGAACATTTTTTGGAGTTTCTCATGGGGTATATTATAACTGCCATTTAGAGAAGAACTGCATGCGTTTAAAATTAGCTCCACGCATGGCTTTATTAGACCATCTATTATAGTCCTTCCATAGTGCTGCATCTATAAGACATCCTGTGGATTCCTGTATTTTTACAAGAGCGCTTGGGACTATTTGTTCGTAGAGTTGGCTCTGCAAAATGCGATACCAATTCCCTATTCCCAACAATTCCTTGATACACAGTGCATGGGTGATAGCTTCCAGAAGTGGGCCCTCGGGCAGTCTTAAGTTTTTTACTAGACTAGAAATCTGGAGATATGAGAACTAACCCTGAAATTTCTTCTGATCTATGTCCTGTAACTTGTTCCCAAGATTTCACCTCTCCCTGTATTACCAGATCCTTAATTTGATAAACTACTAGCCATTCCCAAATTTGTTATGTCTGCGTATCTATCGGCAATCCTAGATCTCTACAATGTTTTAATTTGGTTTCTGAGTGAATTGATGTAAATCTAAATTCTTTCTTTGCTTGAGTGAGTGTCTAAAATTATGCGTGGAGTGACTAACACTTGCTTTGCAAATAGAACATATGGCGATGTTCGGCTCCTTATCGCTAACTGTAAAAAACGTCCCAAACTGGGGAGGTCAACTTTCTGACACCGGTGCCACTGCCAATGTCTGAAGAAGTGGTGGTAGATGGGTGTTTTGATGTTTACCTTTCTGGAGTGCCTACTTTTATTGAAGTGGTTGTGGATGTAGGTCACAGACGGGGCCTTGCAAATATGGAAGCTGGCAGTGGTGGCTTCTGTGCCACATCCCTCAGAGAAGGTTGAGATGGGATAACGCCAGTCTCCTCTGGGGCTGAGCTAATATCCATGATGACTGTGTCGTCGTCATCCTCCTCTGGAATGAACATATCCATGCAGCAAATTTCTCCCCTCATTGGGTATGTGTCTCCACAGACTGACTCCCCAATCCTCCTAAGGGACCCTGTGCATCTCTTGGGCAACTTCGTTAGGCTTGAACCACTTGTCTATGTCATCTCCCACAACAAAGTTAGGCATCAGTTCCTTGGGGATGTGGTCCTTTCTGTCTCTACTGGACACTGGATTGTGGCTGCCACCATTACTGATGGATAGTGGGTGCTGCTTGGATTTGAGGCCCAGCTCCTTTGAGCTCCCTTCCTGAGCCAGCAAAAGTTTTTTGTCTTCCAATGCCCTTTCTGCCTCAGCTCTTTTCTCCTCTGGAGCCAGTCTCCCCTACAACACTACTTGCAGCAGGCACCTCTGCAGCCCTCTTTTGAGCAGCCTCCTCCATGGATGCTTCTATTTTTAGCTTGTCCAGCTGCAGCCTGAACTCCCTTTCAGTCCTCATGTCATCCAGTTCCTCAGGGGACAGGTAGCAGGAGTTATACTGCTTCCTGTCTTGAATCTAGCAGGGGGCTACACTCCTGCGAGCCCCCCATTTTCTCTGAGGCCATGAACACAGATTTGTCACCCTCAACCTCTCTTTCCTCCTCCTTGTTGCTTGAACATGAAATACCTTGAAAAAACAAGAAGCGTTTGGCAAAACAGGAACCGTTCGTTTAATGGAACAATGGGCAGGGAACACAGTCACATGCATAGGTTCTGCGGACTGTCTCAATTTACAATTCGCCTAACACAGACTTTTATATAGTTAATTGAATGTAATAAAATGTTTCTGGCGATCAGTTTCTGGTAAGTATTGTGTACCTCTGTCTTTGGAGCCATAAATTAGGATATTGGATGACGAATCCAGATGGGCCTCGATCTTGCGTGGACACAATGCGGCCAGTAGGTAACGTGTCCAGATATTCGCATGGGGAGCATTTGATCACTGTGTGTGCTATGTCTTGATTGGCTAAGTGTTCCTAACTTCATGTTGCATCTGACTTTATGGTGTTTTGCAAATGTGTGCATCCCTCCAGCCATGTGTGCTTTACTGGGGTCAATCTCCCTGGACCATTTTGGTGTCGCTCCGCCTTTCTGTGGGGTCAATCTGGGGTTTCTCGTTTAAGCATTTGTATGCTGGCTACATGCTACCCCACCTGTAATCTGTCAATCAGTAACCTTGGGCCTGTTTTAGGGCTTGCACAACCACGTATTTCTGAATCATGTGGATGTGGAGTTCATAATTGGCAAATTTATCAATAAACATGCCATTTCGTTTTTATACATGAATGCATCGTTATTAATATTTACTCAATATTAGCATGACCCCCTCTAGTTGAATTTTCAAATACACTATCTACCTCATACTTCATGATAGTTAATTTATTGGGGGACTGTTGTTCTTCGGGTTGTGACAATTATTACTTTTCTATTTACTTGCATGTTACCCAACTTGAGGACTGCATTTTTACAGCATGAAATCCCCAATTGCACGGAGCCACACACAAACAAGAACATGATGAAAACAGGTAGCAGTGATGTGCACAATCCGGAAAGCCACTGGGAGACTCATGAGAACCAGTTTGAAAACCACTCGTGCTCAGGGGGACCTCGCTCCACACGCATATCTCTTTGTAAACCATGCAGTGCTTGGATGGCAAGAGTCAATGTCAGTGCTGTTCATCATTTTAAGCATTTCCCATCTGGTGATCTGAAGCCAGTGGGCGTTGGCTTTCGTCTGCACAGTGAAAAAGGGTATGGACCCTCCTGCCGATACTTGTGAGTCCAAGAACAGTCTAAATTCTTCTTGAATGCCCTTGTACTGAGCCCAGCCAAAATAATCCACAGCTCTTTTTTGACAAGCCTGATGCAGCAAAGTTGTCTTTTTCTTTAGCAGGTGCTGGTCCAGGTCTGATAGTTCTTATCCGGGAATGACCAGGGTAGGTGTGTATATGGTGACGAGAGAGCAAAGTGCTCTTCATCCGGGGACGAGCTGAGCGCAGGCAAACTCAGTACATATCCAGCAGTGTGGAGGTGGTCGGAAAGTCGTTCCCTGGTCCCATGTACCCCTGCTGGTCATGTTGTGGTGCCCGAGGTCGGGGCTTACTGCTTTATCTAGATGGTGTATGTGAGGCGAGGTGCGTTGGACAAATGCTAGACCTGATACGGGGGTGAGGGGAGTCTGCATTCTATTCTCGTATGGAGCTGTTATGGACTTTGCTGCCTCCCCTCTCCCAGGCACCTCCCTCAGACCACAACTACTCAGTCATGCTTAGATCTGCGGTTCCTGACTTGTGGCTAGGGACTTCCGACTGGTGGGAGTGGTAGAGGTATGGCATGGTGACCGAATTAAAAAAAACAAAGGAAATAACAGACATCACACGCTCATAAGAACATGGGGGGCCCATGGCTAAGGCCAAAAATCCTCGTCGAACTTTGCCTAGGGATGATGACTGGACCAGGACCACCTCGCTACTCCTTGACATCTGGCTTACCTGATAAACCTCTCGAGAGAATCGATGCCTTGAGGGCGGTTTGCAACTCTTTGACTCTTGTACCTGTGCTGTGGAGGTTGTGGGGTCTTCCCCAGTAGTGGCGTGCAGGTAAGTGTGGTGGGGCTGGGTGGGGGGGATTCGACAGACAACAACGAAGGAAAATTAATTACTTGTTTAATTTTCCCTCATTGTCGTCTGTCGAATCCCGGCCCCACCGCGCTTACCGGCACAGGCCGCTTCTGGTCTTCACTATCCCAGGTATATGGAAATCCTGGATCCCGCCACTCGAGGACAGCTTCATTTTAGAACAAGCAGGGGGCCTCCATCTTGTCAGAGGCTTCTTGTTTTTGGGGCTCTTTTGGAACTACACGACATGATGGAAACCTGGGTCCCAGGTCAAATGCCAGAGAATGGGGACCTTTCAACTTAGTAATTGGAACCTGTCACATTTGACTTTTGATGCGGGAACCTGGGTGCCTGCTTTTCAAGTACATGGTCTGGGAGCCGACTCACCACCTCATCAGAATACCCTCCCCCTGGGGCATGGTCAGCCAATTCTGCCCTGGGGAATCAACAGCAGAGTGGGGCCTCAGCTCCTGCAGGCACCCATAATGGTGATCTTTAGTGAGGATACCCAATGGGCAGAGCACATATAGCAACCCTGAATCCCCAGATGCAGGTAAAAGTTTGTATTCCCAACATTGTCTCATTGGCCCTTCTTTTGGCTTTTGGTACAAGTAAGTCTTGAGATGTGGGCAAATGGGTGGTATTTTACTCTGGGATTTTATCTTACTGTTTATTTCGACTGTTTTTGTGTGAAGGCATTACCTTCCCAGACAGTTACCCCTCCCTGCCGAGGATGAGGTCCCTATCTGCGATTGCTGTAGTCACATGTTCATCCAACTACCTGATCCCTGTTGCAAGGGTACGATGGCTGACTGGCCACCCTGTGGCTGAATGTAGGGTGATTTTGGGTTTCCCTGACGCTTGATTCTAGGGGTTAGTATTTTGTGGTGGCTGACCTTGTCCCTTCGATCTCTGTTCATGGTATGCTTTTAACCAGCATCGATCTACCAGGTGGCCCATCCTGTGGCAATAGTGACATTCCCTAAGATCTGGTTGCTGCCAACCTCCCTAGACTCTGCCGCTATAGCTAGGTTGAAACCTTCTGGTAATTTGTGGAGGAGCACCCTTTAAGACTTGTGTCATTTGCACGCTCCTAACCAAAGCGGGCCTCTCATGGGCGGTCATTTTTAAATTTGTGCTGGACCAATTTAGCAGTGTGTGTCTAGACTTGCTCCTGTTTGGGGATCACCCTTGTGGGTCGCCGTGTGGGGTGTGTGCGCAGCTGCCTGTTTATCTCATACTCAGCCTTCATTTCTCTGCCATCAGAAGGGACATTTCTTCGCAGTGGGTTACTGCCTTCCTCATGTGCAGCATTCTTTATGACAGCTACGTGTTTAGGTATCGTAGTTGATAGCCGAGAGGGGTCCTTTGGCAGGGCAGACGCACCCCATTGCGTTAGGCAACCTCATCACTGGATGGATCTGCCGCATGTCCAAGTGTGTGGTTAATGCATGATACAGTTTGTTTTTTTATAGTTTCTCTGCTTCAGGAACTGAACTATGACTGGTTCCTCTCCTTTAGACCTGTGTGGTTTAAGTGCATTCAGCCTGTGTTTCGCTGTCTGTGGTGTACTTTCGAGTGTGCACTCGACATCTGCCTTGTAATGCAATTGGTAAAATCTATGGACATAGACGTGCTGATGCGTACAATGAAGACCCATTTTCATAGTTGTTCTATGAGAAGCCCATTGCTTCTGTTGCAGGGATTCTGCACATACACAGAACTATGCGCAGGAAAACATGACCTCAGTGAATAGGGGAGTACCAACCTACCACATCAGTACCCAAAATCCCAAGCCGACTTGCTATAGTGTCTCATTCGTTCTCCTCCAAATATCACGGAGCTACAAATGATTAGACAACCCAGAACACAACACTCCCGACTCTCTCAGGAATTGCGGGAGCAAGACGTACTCCTTCGCTTACTCACACTTGTCCACAATAAGAATTAGCAGAGTCACTGAAAATAGTTCAAAATGTTTATTTTAACTATTGTGCTCTACAATACAGTATACGGGCCACTACTAGCAGCAAAATGCATAAACTCAGCACTGTTAGCATTGTCACAATTCCATAGAATACAAAGGGAGAAGTCATTTTATGTAAAGACTGTGGAAATAAGGGCCTTTAGGCCTGACCACTCTCCCCTTGACTAGAAGAAGTTTATTTTATAAAAAGGACGATCTCTGGGCTTTGACAGCAGTCCCCATACCTTAAAGCCTGGATGTAAGGTTTACATCATAGGAACAGCAGAGCTCTTCTCCATGGAACGGCTTTCTCCAAGTGTGTTAAAACAACATGCAACAACGTAATATCAAAGCACGAGTCTTCAGTACTGCAGCTGTGTGTAGCATGTTATGTCTAGGTGCTAGGGAGTGACCAGAACAGAATAACAAGGGGCACATCGTGTTCAGACTAAACTCCAGGAAAGGCAGAGAACGCAAAAAGCAACCCGTTCTAATGTGAAAGGCACAAACAAAGGGCCCGATTCTGATGCGGGTTGGAAAAGCTTCCCGACCGAATCGGTTGGGAAATGGTTTCCGACCCACTCGGATCGGGAAAGTCCAACCGGCAGAGTAGGATGCATCCGGATGTTTCCAGATACGATTTGGTTGAACTCCCATTGACTTCAATGGGAACATTTGTTCCTAACCGCATCAGAATTGGGCCCTCAGTCGGGAAGACACGTTCCCGATCCGATTTGGAAGGAGCAAATGCCTTTAGGAGGCCTTCCTAACCGCATCAGAATCAGGCCATCGGTCGGGAAGCTTTTCCAACCCGCATCAGAATCAGGCCCAAAGTCTTTAAAAAACAAAGTCATGTAGTAGCATGCGCAAAAGCAGCATCATGGCAGCGAAACTCATGCTAACTTAGCAATGTTGATAATGTGCCTAAGAACCATATATGAGCCATTCTTCTTCTGGGCTATGGCTGCTTCGGTTTCTGAGTTCCTGGATCCCGGCTCTTCCCATACAGACACAATGCAGGATAATGTGCTTTCAGCCGTGACAGAGGGTACTGACCACATTTGTTGTTTGGAACTAGTGAACGAGGCCATTGTGGAAATCTCATCTGCGGATGCGGAGTCCATCTTAGATTCCCTTGACAATGTATACACGGATAACATCCTGGGAGCCTCCTGTGATTTTTAATTTGGCCTTTTTTATAACTTTTTTTTTGCGTTTATTTTCCTTTTATAGTACATTTTAATTGGTATATTTTTTAAATAGTTTTAGTTTGCTTGGTTTATGAACATAACTATTTTGATCATTATTTTTAGGCTAAGTTTATGCAGAAGTTGAGTCTCTTCATGGCCAAGAGGAGGGTCTAGTGAGGCCCTCTTGTACCCACGCTGGTTCTCCTTTTTTGCTTTATATTTTACACATTTTATCAGACTTTGTTATAGCCAGATTGCTTTTACATATTTTAAACACACAATATTATTCTGAGAAGACACTCCACATGTTGCTTGTTTTTAGAAAGCTTTTCCTGTGACATAATCTGTACACTTCGTTCAATGCTTAGAACTGTACAAGATATCCTAGTTTTTGCATTTCACGCTCAGAGACAGCTTCTAACATCTAGACACATCATTGCAGTAGGTTTATTAAATAAACAGTGCACTGTCTTTTTAAAGGTTAGAGGTGTAGGCCAGACACAATGGTCCTAGAATGAATGATGTGTTTGACAAGCAGTTCTGCTAATGCTGATCTTCCATCCTGATCCAGCAGAGAGGGATTGCCAATCCTACTCCAGATCACTTCATCCAGGTATGGGGTTTCAGGCTAACCTAAGACCGCAGGCATAGGTTACACCCACTATGCTCTCAGAATAGAGGTAGTGGTAGATATGGATATATAGAAATCAGACTGCCATGGTTGGACTGTTCATTCTTTTCATCATGTTCATAAAGCTGGTTACTTGGCTTTGTTTTACCGGCCGAATAATCACAGCTAATTCTCTCTATGCAAGATTATGATTGTTTCAATAAATGTTTTGAAAACTTCATTTGTATCTTTCTTGTTTTACCAAAGGCATGCATGAGTAAACAGTGAAAGGGGTAAGAGTTGTTTCCACAATTTCCATGGGGGTCAGAGTGTCATGTTCGAGGTTGCCGAAATCACCTACCACCCCAGGAGAGAAAAGTCCCTGATAGTATAGATGGACTCAGCCCCTGCATGCAGAAGTCCTGTTGTCGTAATACGCAGTCCTACCTTTTCAACAGGGAACCATATAGCAGCCACATGGTTTAGCTTGATCAAATCAATTAAAACAAGTCTGTTGTGTTTACAACCAGTGAGGGGTGGCAAAATCACAGTTCGAGTAACTTTAACAGCAAGGACTGGCACAAGTGCACGATATGACAGGCTAACATTTTTTATCAGCAATGTTCTCCTGGGCTAGATCCACGACTTTTGAAATTCATCCATAAATTGCCAGTTGCTCCTTCACTTCTACTGTGGCTGAACGTTTACAATTTAAATTGGGGTGCTCATCTCGGAAGTCTTCTAATTCCTGTAAAACAGCTAAACATTCATTGATGTCAAAGGGCACATCTCCAGCAAAGATCAAGGTCTGGAACATATATCTGAACCCCAAAGAGAAGTTTGTAGGGAGTCCGGTCACCTAAAGACCTACTAGGCAGATTATTTAATTCTCTCGACTCCATACAGGTGATGAATCCAACTATGACCTGAACCTAATACTGCTTTAGGACTGCTTTACGTCATGGTTCTTCAACTCCATTATCAAACTTCCCTCAGGATGATAGGGGGTGGATTAATACACAGCAAGAACCAGGGAGCCCATTGTATCCCCATAAGCCATAACGGAGAAAGCTGGTGCCTGGTCTGAATGGAATGGAATGCTGCCACTGCATATGTACCTACAAAGACTTGCAAATCTTTAATACCAGTTTGAGCGTCAGCTGATTGCTGTGCCAAATGCATAGAAAGTGAGAACAAGAATCAACATCCACTAAGATATATTTAAAGGCACTTTCCAAATGAAGTGGTCTGTAATGATCTACTTAGGCACATTGTAAGGCTTGTTGGAAACTAAAAGATATGTCTGCGGTGCAGGGGCGGCTCCCCTACATGAGCATCAGGGCTCCGCTCCCCTCATATTTCCACATAATTGAAAATCATATTTAAAAAAAATAATTTAAAAATCCACACAAGTTCACACACTCTAAGGGCTGCCCTCGCCCTTAGCCACATTTACTTTCGTGTGAACATTGGGCTCTGTTATGCAAAAAGTGGATGTGTATTAACCCAGCTGCAATACATTTGCCGGGCTGAGGATTCACACAGCCCTCAGACCTGTGATGTCATCAGCCCAGCACAGCCTTTGCCTCGTGGGCTGAACTCGACCCCCTGAGGCATTTCCAAGGAAGTTAGCCCCGGGCGCTTCGACTGGAAGCCCTGCAGAGCCAGGGGCTTTGGGTCAATCAGCCAATTGAATTTCAGCCACGCCACCCTTTCACAGCACGTTACAGGGTGGGGTGGGGTTAGCTAGCCTCCCTGCACTGGCCCCACCCCGACCTGTGATGAATTGTGAAAGGGTGGGGTTTGAAGGTGAAGGCAGGAAGTTGAGCACTAAAGTCTGTGCATAGTGTGCCTGCACAGGTTTTGTTGGCACACTGACCACACCTCAGTGACGAGCTTCCCGCTCTGTGCTACAAGTATGCTGCCATTTCCAGAGATGACCAATTTCCTCATTGGGTCAATCGATGCCATAGATGAGTGCGCGCTGCAAAATTTAGCCAAGCAGGTGAGCTTAGATCTGTGTGCAATCTGAGGCCAGGCACTCGAATATTTAATTTTCTGTTGTGTAAAATTCGAGCAGTGATCTCTAGAGTGTGCTCTGTTCATTTTTGCACATCTGCTTTTATTCAGGCCACGGAGTGCACTGGATTTCTTGCGGTGTCCTGAGAATGCCCCCCTTTTAGAACAGGCACCGCTTGAATAAAAGAAACTTAAAAGAGTACAGATGTGGGTAACGGGAAAAAAACACTCCTATCTAACAACATGCATGTTCTAAAAGATATTGATTAGAAATACCGGCTCGAATAACAGTCCAGTTTGTGCAATTAAAAATCAATTTACATTGATTGGGCATGTTTACTACTTTTGCCAACAGCAAGTGGTGTTTCATGAAAGGAAAATCGATGTCCATTTTGTCTTTAGAGATTAAATTAGGAACGTTGATTTACTTTTACCTGCTGAAAAATGAAAGCAAAACAAATCCCTGGAAGAAAGAAGCTGAGTAAAATGGCAAAGAGATGTGCTTTAATACGTTTTTCTTTTTCAGGAGCAAAAAAAATAATGTTTGAAATGGCAGAATGGATAGAATCATTGTGAGTGCCACAAAACAGCACGGATCACTGCAACCTACTGAGGGCCCCCTCATTGTTTTGTCTCACTTATCATCCAACGGTCTTCCGATAGAACTATGTTTTTAGGTATTCAATGTCAAGACGTTTTGCACATGTTATGTTTTTCCTGCTAATTATGGTGGCACACTTTCAACGACAGATCAAGATGTTTTACTGTTAACCTGTAACCATTCTCTTAATGCTTTTGTATTCCTGAATCTCGCCAGTAAGGCTGGTAGCACAACAGGCACACAGTACCTTTCAATATGCCCTGCATGATAAACACAGTACACCAAGTCAAAATACATTTTAAAGGTGAACGCATATTCTCTCCACAAAGTTTACGACATTTTACAGCAGTTTTTTTCAGCTAAGAACAGTAAATGATAAAGTTATCTTTGTTGTCATGTTTCCCTACATTAGGTCTCCTTCAAAGGGTGATGGCTCTTTAATAGAAAGGCAAAATATTGTTATATTTATATGTGTACCACAAGCACTTCATGCACAAAAAAGACATATGCGTGTGTCCTTTACTCATACTCTAGACTGTACTTTGTTGATGCTTGCACTTTATGGAAAGGTTTTTCTGTCCACTGCACTGTATTCAACTGTTTCCTAAGATGTAATATCGAAGCGCCCATTTCCTCTTTTAAATTTACTCATTATCATTAGCAGCTGGGATATCTGCTTGAGATCCAACTTCATGATATGAACGCATTATAAAACACATCAAAATGTCCTAATGCAGTGCATCTTCATAGCTTTGTAGTCTTAAAGAACACTAAAAACTTAAACATTATAGCATATAACTCACTATCTTCACTCTGGCAATATTCCTGGTCTTAAAATAAATTCCATTAAATTATCACGGCATTATAGTCTGCTACCAAGGGCTATACGGGTTACAGCCCGTCTACATGAGTTATATGCCCGGCTCACAGGTTCTAGGTCATTTTTATTAAAGAAATTATGCTGCAAAATGACCAAGTTCAGCCCTTTGTTAAAAAAAAAAATCCTAGGGGAGAACATCTTTCCTTAAACTTCTGACACAGTCTTAGTACAGTCATGTTCACTCCTTGTTCTCGCTCAGATACACATGGTTTCACTTGATGCCGTACCACTTTCAAAGTCTACCAGCCGCCACTACTGCCGTGGGCTAGAAACAGTGGAACTTTTAATTTCCTGACAAATGTCACAACTAAGGACATCATTTTCAGTCTGTTTGGAAAGACCCTGCCACTAGTAGCTTTTCTACTAAAGAAACTCTAGCCGCCACACCAGCATGGGCAGACACTAACCCCTCATGAGCAGCTATTATTAACTCTAACTTGTGATCCGTGGTGGGTATCACTCAATCAGCCACTACAGAAATGTAGGCTATGGGGATATTTTGAGGACTCAATAGATAGGAGTGTTTTGCTGAATAGCCTTTAGCCAAGGACTCACCACTAGCTGAAGCAGTGACCACAGCCATGATGTCAACATCACTCTTCGTTCATGAACGAGTGATCACAGCTATGAAAACTGTATGAACAGCTGCCTTGGCAGCTTCAGCAGCCAAAGAATTCCCTGCAATATGTGTACCAACACATTGATCAATCAATGTATGAATAACATGAGCCTGTGTCAAAGCACTCTTTAATGCTGCCACCTTGCCCCAAAGCAAGTTATGCTAAATTGCCTTTCTTTTATAATCAGTAAATCCATTCAAGCGCCAGTAATGTGAATTAGCATTAAAGGCTTAGCCACAGTAATAGGAATAATACATTATCAGTGTGAAAAATTCAGGATCCATGTTCTGTAGTGCTACAACCAAAGCTTGCAATTCAGCCAGCTATGGTACAGTCACCTAAAGTTTCTGTATAGGTTTTTTGTGCCTGAAATAAATTATCTTTCATGACACCCTTTAACACAGCAAACACAAGGAGATGATGAACGGAGCGCTGAAACTTTTCATACACTCACCCCCAGTCACAAATCTGGGTTGAATCCATCATCATTCTTTAGCTCACTTCGCCACTTCAGTTCAGACCCAGCTATATGAAAATCAGTCTTGACCCTGTGCCTCATGGAAACAGTCCAGCCCGAACTGCCAAGCCAGGTCTTCCCTGAACCAGAAATAAGCATCCTGGGACTGGTTTCTGGGTAACACCCTTCATCAGCCAGGCTAGCTTGAATCAAGTGGCAAGGTGAGCAAGGGACCCACGTCTGGGCGTACCCTGCCAATTTAGGGCGAACAAAGCAAAAACATCTCCTTGTGTTTGCTTTGTACGTCCTAAGTTGGCAGGGTATGCTTCATCAGCCAGGCTAGCTTGGATCCAGTGGCAAAGTGAGCAAGGGACCCACGTCTGGGCATACCGTGCCAACTTAGGGCGAACAAAGCAAAAACATCTCCTTGTGTTTGCTTTGTACACCCTAAATTGGCAGGGTATGCCCAGAAGTGGGTCCTTTTCTCACTTTGCCACTGGATTCAAGCTAACCTGGCTGATGAGGGGTGTTACCCTGAAACCAGTCCCAGGATGCTTGTTTCTAGTTCAGGGAAGACCTGGCTTGGCAGTTCGGGCTGGACTGTTCCCATGAGGCACAGGGTCAAGACTGATTTGCATATAGCTGGGTCTGAACTGAGGTGGCGAAGTGAGCTAAAGAACGATGATGGATTCAACCCAGATCTGTGACTGGGGGTGAGTGTATGAAAAGTTTCAGCGCTCCGTCCATCATCTCGTGTTTGCTTTGTTCGCCCTAAGTTCGCAGGGTATGCCCAGACGTGGGTCCCTTGCTCACTTTGCCACTGGATTCAAGCTAGCCTGGCTGATGAGCGGTGTTACCCTTAAACCGGTCCCAGGATGCTTGTTTCCAGTTCAGGGAAGACCTGGCTTGGCAGTTCAGGCTGGACTGTTCCCTTGAGGCACAGGGTAAAGACTAATTTGCATATAGCTGGGTCGTAACTGAGGTGGCAAAGTGAGCTAAAGACGATGATGGATTCAACCCAGATCTGTGACTGGGGGTGAGTGTCTGAAAGTTTCAGCGCTCCGTCCATCATTGTGAGAAGGTGGCCTGGTATATGCTGTCTACTAATCAAAGTGGGCACCTTGTACCAGTCCACACGACCCTTATGATGTATGAGGTCAAAGATAACCTTATTGAAAGCTATTCTAGTGGTAGCTATGGAGAGCAGCCTTCAGGCTTAATCTTGAAGGAATGTAAAGCAGCTTGTTTTACCAGAATAGCACCTCCTAAATGACTAAATGAAAGGAGAACCAAACAGTGTTAATATAAAAATATGTATTTATTAATATAACACTCTCTACTAGTCTCTATATGAGACTAGGGCACAAAGCACACAATACTGAATCAATAGAACATTCGTAAATAGCACAATACACAGCGGGCTCCAGGGGGAGACCGAACCATATACTAAAAAAATAGTATAACAACAACGACTTGACTAGACACAGTGCCTAGAGCAAATAGAATCGCTGGGACCCCCAGGGAACCACCCAGAGGAGTGACACAGGATGCCCACGGAGGAAGGGTGCAGTGTGGAAACACAAACGAGTGCTCCGTACAACTCAATGGGAAAGTCGCAGTTGTAAAATTACAAGTTAAGGACACTTCTAAGAAGACTTCGAGCAAACCCTTTGGAACTTAGGAGGTTCTAAGGCCAACCCACCATTGAGTACCGAAGTACCCGTGTTACCTATCCCAGAGGAGCCGGGTGCATAGGGGTCAAGTGGTGTCGGAAACCTTTGTTGTTTTCAATGGAGAGCTGCAAATAAGTCCTGCTGCCAGGAGGGCGAAGAATGTCCGGTGGAATCCAAGCCTGGATTCGAGGTGAGAAGAACCCGAAAGCAAAGGGGACAGAGTCTGGGTCACTTCAGGTGACCAGGGGCTCAGTAGTCGAATGCCCACTGATGTCGAGTGCTTCAGGAGTGAAGAAGGGTTGCTTGACTATGCAGCCACGGGGACCAGGAGACATCGAGGATGACTAGGGTCTGGAGGTGAGCAGTCCCACGAAGGATGTCGAGTGCTGAGGGGTCGATGTTTAGCTGGAGCACCAATAAGCCTTGGCAAATGCAACCCACGCGGTCAGAGGAAACAGGTTACGGTGTGAACCAGCAAGGTCCAGGGGACTCTCCAAGCACTGGAGAGTCAGAGCACATCTAGAGAAACCAGGCAAGCCCAAGAACAAACAAGGTGATCCTCGCCAGGACCCACAGGCCAATGGACCAGGGATCGCGAGGAGACCTCAAGCAAGTTTGCAAAGTACCAGCCCACAGGACACTCGAGGAGTGGAGGCAGGAAATCTTCGGTGCAAATACTGCTCAGGGTCAGGACTACAGGAAGTCCAATGCGCAAGCTCGGGAATTGTCACTAAGCATATGCAACCGCAAATGTACACAGTGCACAGGGGTTCGGTTTGCAGGGTCCCCACAAGGGATACTGGTCTCAGAATCTCTGAGAGGGCAGATCAACCTTAGGGACATTCGGAAACCCACCTCCTGTGTTTCTGAAATCTTCGGAGTCCTCAGGAGCTTGGGAGAAGCAAACCAGTCAGATGCATTTAGGTGCCTGCTTTTGCAGGGGAGTAACTCCTTTACTCCAAGGTAGATTCTTCAGTCGTCCAGCGTTGTGCAGGCAGTCAAAGTACTTGGTTTATTCTTAGCAGAATCTTGTCCAGGTAAAATCTAAAGTCCTGTAGTCAGGTAACCAACTTTATACCCATAGGAAGGGGTTGGAAAGATTCTGTGGACCCTCCTAGGGGAGGGGCAGGACAGAAGGGTGGCTACACCCATGTCCTTTGTCCAGTTTCGCGCCAGAGCAGGAGTCAATGGCTCCCAGAACTGGTTTGAGCTGGACTATGCACAGGGACACCAAATGTGCCCCCAGTGCAGACTTTCTGGCACTCTCACCCAATACACTAAACCCTGTCTGGGAGGTGGTCACACCTCCATGTGACAGGATGCCTATTGTCATGTCTTCCATTGCTTGAGCTTGGCTCAGCAGCAGGAGAGCAGAATCATGTCTGTGACTGGCAGCGTCCATTTTGTGCTGCCCAGGTCGAGAAAGCTGGTACCGGGTAGACCGGTGACCCACATATGTCCCTTTGGAAGGGTGAAATCATACCTTCCACACCAGTTACTGGTGTGGAGGTATAATTCCAAGGTTTTAAAGTTAGCATCTACCGCAAGGTTATAATGCACTTAAACATATATGTCTGGCTGCATCACAGACCACCCCGGAGAATGGTCTCCGAAAGGCTGCAGAGGGGCTCTGCTCATGCAGGGGCACCCTCTCACGTAAAACCCAGCACCCTGCCTTCAGGATTTTTAAGGCCAGCAATAGGGGTGACTGATAGGCATTTAAGTGTAGTGATTTAGATAGATATAATGAACCTATATCTTAAGTAAGTGGTGCAAGCACCAGCTTACACAGTCTGGTGTAGCAGGCTTGTCCTGTCAATTTGGATGGCCTCTCAGGGGTGGCATAATACATGCTTCAGCCCATGGGAGGCCTCTGGGGTACCTATGCCCTGGGTACATGGTGTACCATATACTAGGGACTGATAAGGGTACCCCAGAATCCAATCTGAAGTGTACCTAAAGTACATGCATATTAAATTAAGGGAGAAAACAGATAGACTGAGGTCCTGGATAGCAGGATCCCAGTCAGACTAGGCCAAAAACAGTACTACATCAGCAAAAAGTGGGGGTAACCATAAGAAGCAGATCCTACTTTCCTACAATCATCTCCTTGTGTTTGCTTTGTTCTCCCTAAGTTGGCAGGGCATGCCCAGACATGGGTCCCTTGCTCACTTTGCCACTGGATTCAAGCTAGCCTGGCTGATGAGGGGTGTTAGCCCGAAACCGGTCCCAGGATGCTTGTTTCCGGTTCAGGGAAGACCTGGCTTGGCAGTTCGGGCTGGACTGTTCCCATGAGGCACAGGGTCAAGACTTGTTTGCATATAGCTGGGTCTGAACTGAGGTGGCGAAATGAGCTAAAGAACGATGATGGATTCAACCCAGATCTGTGACTGGGGGTGAGTGTCTGAAATGTTGCAGTGCTCCGTCCATCATCTCCTTGTGTACCCTTTAACACAGCACATGCTACTGTATATTTGCACTTAGTACCAACCGCAGGCTGGGCCGAACTATCAGTATAGATTATAAAATCATATTCATCTAGAGGCAAAATGTAACTACACACAAGGTATTCTTGTCCATACCGGAGGTATTCCTGTGTTTGTAAGGTAGAATCTAAAAGACAATCTAAATCTGTAGCTGTACTTGGCTTCTACTTACTCATGAGGAAATTGTTCAGCGCAATCTCAGTGCCCACTCTTGCGGGTTGCGGGTGACCTGTTTATAGATGGTACGCTTAAGCCCAGATCTACGATGGCCAAGGAAGGGCAAGTGTCAGCTATGGACATATTCACACTTCATCGATTGCATAGCACACTACAAGCTGTACTACCTACTTACCCGACCGAACCTACAGATTTTCAGCCACTTACATTAATGATTGCATCCACGGACAATAGTCACTTGATCTCTAAATTATATCATGCTTCCCTACAGTTAAACCCGCTGGAGCAGAGAAAGCCAGGGCTGCATGGGGACACGATCTGGGTGCTCTGATTTCAGAAAAGATCTGGTATTATTGCTGTATGTAGATCAAACTTGTTTCCGGTAACCACCGGCATAAGATACTGTACTATAAATGCCTACACAGAGCTTACATCATACCTGATGCACTGGTGAAATTTAATCCTACTGGGTCCCACAAGTGCCCGAAATGTCAGGCAGATCATGCAGACTTTTTCCCATCTGACATGGACCTGTGAGTTGATAGCATACTTTTCGAAGCATATTTTCTCCACTCGGTCTCTTATGGTCGAGCGACCACTTTGTGCTGACCCTCTTGTGGCAATATTGGGGCATGTTAAGCCACTTCCACTAGGACTTTGCCGTTGTATTGCCATTGCTCTTCTATTAGCCAAATGAAAAATCTCCCTACACTGCGGAACTCGTAGGCAACCCCCCCCCCCCACCGTTGCAAAATTATTTGTCATTGATAGTTGAGTCTACAGATGATGAAGCAACTGATTAACTATGTGCTTTTTTTTGCTGTTTATATCATTGGTCACTTCCTTGTGTTGCTCATGGTGCTCAATGCTCTTTTCCCTTTTAATATTCCGATCTGTTATGAGATATGGCATGTCTTTTACAGTGTTTTCTTGTCAAATATGTCTCTTGTATATCAAATGTATCCTTTTTATTGGTTGGGTAACATACAGTATCACATATGTGATGATTATTTTCATTCATCTGGTAATCTGTCGAAAAGGGATAAATAAAATAAATTTTAAAAAAAAACTCTGTACTAGAAGCTCCGCAAATTTTTACAGGTCCATACATAATGTGCTGCTCAAAAAATAATGTTTTTCTTTGAACTCTGGGAATTGTAGTCTTATTTATTCCATCTTAAAAGAGGACTACAAGTAACAAATTTGAAAGGAAAAAAACACAATCTAGAGCAGTACATAATGCATGAACATGTGCAAATTAGCAGCTACCTATTAGATACCCTTGAGGGTGGGTGTTGGGAAGTTATGGGGCAGATTTGCATGTGCTTAGATGGTAACACGTCCTTTTACGCTATACTGAGTCACATGTGTAGTTTGAGACTCCTAGGCATATATAATTATGCAGTGTTTCACATATAGTATAAGTTTTATACATAAGCAGGAAACAATTATTACTCATTTAGTCTGTCAGTGAGAGTGAGATGTTTGAAGATATTCATTGACATAACTATACAGCACTTATGTATGCAGCAGAAATCACATATAACTGATTCCTTTAGTAGACTGCAGGTAGGCTATAGGACAGAGTGCTTTGTACTTAAATGTAGTTTTACGTTTACTAAGATATATGTGTAGTTATAGACCTCTATGTCAAGTTATACATGCATTATCCCACCCAAAATCCAACTCACCTACCCATTAATTATAACATTGAGCTACACACACTACCAGTCAGAGCGAGCCAGAGGTGCTTACACTTTTAATCACATCCCCATACAGCACTTATTGATCCAGCAGTAACAGAGCCAGTTGCACACACAATTATATACCCCAGCATTCCCTAATACAGCCAGTAAGCAATCCATGCAGTCAGTTACATACACATATAGAGACCCAGAGAGATACCAAGACAACTAGCCATATAGCGACATAGTCATTTACACATCAAGTGACACACCCAGAGCGGGACTGATACACTCATTTATATATGTACTCAAGTACTGACACTCCTAATCACCCATGCAGGCAAGTAGCCCCTTAAACATGTGCTGGGCTTGCTACTGCAGAGCCTGTGTGTGCTGACTGACTGGTAGCTCGAGTTGTATTTGAAACTCCTAGCCATGCCTTCAAGTCCCAGAATTCATAGTAAAAAGACAAGATTGAACAGTATATCATGCATTAACATGTGAAACGTGCCAGCTATGAAAAAGATACTCTTTACTTAGAGTGTAGGTATGTCATAGGGAAAACTCTTCAAATTCACCTTGTCTGTGAAAGACAGACAAAGCTATGTAGATATTCAGGTCCTAATTACGATCCCGACACCGTTTCGGTATGGAAACCGACCGACCGTAGGTTGTTGATTCTGAACACCTCATTATGAAGCAATCGCACATGGTGCGGTTGCAAACTCCCTTTTCTCCATGGGAGCTTGTGCTGCGTTGAGTATGTCATAGGGCAGGCTTGAATGTGTTTAGATAGTAAGACATGGCGTTTTAGGTCATACCGTGTCACATGTGTGCTTAGATACCTGTACGCACAGTTAAGGATGCAGTATTTCACATATACTTCAAGTTATATACAGAAGTAGAAAACCCTTCAAATTTACCTTGTCTGTGGAAGACAGACAAAGCTGTGTGGATATTCGGGTCCCAATTACTATCCCGACACCGTTACGGAAACCGACCGACCATAGGTCGTCGGTTCTGAACACCTTATTATGATGCAATTGCACATGGTGCGGTTGCAAACTCCCATTTCTCCATGGGAGCTTGTGCTGTGGGTGGTTTTCACCCACAGCACAAGCTCCTATAGAGAAATGGGAGTTTGTGTAAATCCCTGCACAGTGTGGCAGGCACCGGTGCCTGCCACACAGTGCAGAGATTTATAGGGGGGCACCATAGGCCACTGAGGGATGGAGGCCCTTCTAGGGGCCCCCTAAGTCGCTTTCCGACAGGCTTTCCATGTCAGAAAGGGCGACATGGAAAGCCTGTCAGAAACCGACATCATAATCCAGAACTGCTGCACGTAAGGTCTTATGTGGCAATTTCTGACTGGCCGAAGGGCTCAAAAATTCTGGCCACTTTAAACTCGGACCACCTACATTGTAATTAGGTGGTCGGACTTCTAACCATGGATGTCGGTCGGAAAGCCTCCGACTTGCAGTCCAAATGAGCCCTACAATGTCATGACTATACAACACTTATGTATGCAGCACTAAATATATATTTAACTACTGACACAGCTTAGTCACCCGTCCAGAAAATTAGTCCTTTAAACATGGGTCATGCCTGCTACTTCAGTTCCTGTCTGTGCACTTTTACAGCCAGCTTGACTTGACATGAAAAAGTCCTTTGCCAAGTCTTAAACCCACCTTTTAGTACACATAACTCACCTCTGAGATAGGCTGTAGGCATCTCATAATGCATGGTGCTTTGTGTTTAAAAGGCAAGAAATATCCATTTCAGTTACACTAAGTTACATATGCACTTGCAGACCCCAATGGCCAGGTTCTACATAGAATATAGCTCCCATAATGCAACTGACAAACGTGTTTTTAAAAGCGTAGAGCATCTCTCTTAGTCAGTCACACAGTGACTGAGGCACTTATACATACATTCACTTGTTCAGAAACTAGATATGCATCCAGCAGTATTAAAGGCAGTTGCAGACATACTTACATACCCGTGTACTCACCAAAACAGGCACCAAGCTATTTGTTTAGCCACTTAAATAAACATTTAGAGAGCCATAGAGTTAGTAATAAAGACAATCATATACTGGCACACTTACTTAAACATCTTATGGCACTCTTACAGGTATACTCCTATACTCACTCAGATATGCAGTCAAGTACTTACACAAACTTGTCACCGATTAACTCAAGTAGTTCTTTAAACATGGGTCAGGCCTACTAATGCAACTGGTATTTGTGCATTTTTAGAGCAGGGCTACTACTGCAGAGGGCATCTGTGTTATTTTAGTGCCAGCTTGACTAGGTATGAAAAAGCACTTTGCCAAATCTTAAATCCATCTTAAATACAGATAACTCACCTTTAGATAGGCTGTAGGTGTTCCATAAAGTATAGTGCTTTATGCTTCAAAGGTAAGAGATATCCTTTTCAGTTTCACAAAATTATTCATGCACTTTAACATCCCTATGCCAAGTACTGCATAGAGTATACCTTCTGTAATGTATGTGACACATATTGTTTCAAAAGCATAGAGTCTTTATCTCACCCAGTCATACAGTGACAGAGCCACTTATGCATTTACTCACATACTCACAAACTATTTATGTATCTATCAGTATCAAAGGTAGTTGCAGACACACTTACATAGCCATGTATTCGCCAACACAGGTACAGAGGTATTTGTTCAGCCATTTATATACACATTTATAGGGCCATAGAGTTACTAAAAGGGACAGTCATATACCGGCATACTTGCTTAAACATCTGATGGCAGCACTACAGGTGGACTCTTACATTCACCCTATATGTAGCCACGTACTGACACTACCTAGTCATCCATGCAGACGAGCAGTTCTTTAAATATGGGTCAGGCCTATTACTGCAGAACCTAAATGTGGACTTTTAGTGTCACCTGCACTTGGCATGAAAAAGCCCTTCGCCAATCCTGAAGTCCTCCTTTTAGTACACATCACTCACTTCTGATATAGGTTGTTTGTATGCCATAATGCATGCTGATTTGTAGCTAAAAGGCAAGAGATGCCCTTTTCAGTTTTACTAAGTTACTTGTGTAGTTGCAGATCCCTATTCCAAGTACTACATAGAATATTACACTCATAATGCGAGTGACATACATGTTCTCAAAAGCATGGAGCCTCTCTCTCACCCATCACACAACAACAGAGGCACTTATATATTCACGCACATGGTCAGAAACCAGTTATCTATCCAGCAGTGTCAAAGTCAGTTGCAGACAAACAAATATACCACTGTATTCACCAACAGAGGCACTGTGCTATTTGTTCAGCTATTTATATACACATTTAGAGAGCCATAGAGTTACTAAAAGACAGTCATATACCACATTTTTGCTTACAAATCTGATGGGGCTTTACAGGTCGGCTTGCACATTCATTCAGATTTGTAGCCAAGCCCTGACACAGTGTAGTCACCCATCCAGACAAGTAGCTCTTTAAATATGTAGCTAAGTACTGACACACCCTAGTCACCCATTGAGGCAAGTAATCCTTTGAACATGGGTAGATACGCAGAAACACAGTAATGAACATGGTAGTATACCCAGTGAGAGACTAATGCATGCACTGACAGATGAAGAAACATAGAAATAAACATGAAAATTAGAGTACTGTTAGCTATATTATAATAGGACAACTGTTTATTTTAGTAGTTAAATATTTAAAGTATGTAATCTGAGAGTAAGTAATTAAAAGGTAAATGCGCTTTTTTACAGGCATCAATTTCTAGTTAAGTACAGACAGTTACAATGCCATCAAAAAGTGAAAGAAGAAAGAAAGAGAAGCAAGGATACTCGTTCCTCACAACTGAGAAACATAGGGGGCAAAATTCAAAGAACGTGGTAAAAGAGAAAAGAGCTGCTGGTATGAGAAACAATAAATCTCCTAACTTGAAATTCTGTGAAACCCAGTAAATAAAAAATCAAAGTTGGAGATCAACTAAGAAAGAAGAAAAATAACATGATATGAAGAGTAAAAAATCATTAAAAAAAGCAGACTTTAACCAGAAGGTAGAGGCAGTTTAAAGATATCAGAGTTTGAATGTTCCCTAGTAGAGTAATGCAGACTCTAATAAGAACTATGAATAAGTATAAAAGCAGAAGAGAAGCAATGTGACAAAAGGAACGTGTTGAGGTTGTAGTCAATAAGGCCTTTGCTCTCAAGAGTAAGCTATTTATTTTGATAATAAACAGAATGAGGACACTGGATAAAATAGAGTTGTCTATGAGAAAAAGAATTAGTCAACAAACAGAGAGAAAGGGTTATTTTGATGGGGAACACTCCCAGTCCCCTTGAGATAAATCAGTATTCAAATGAGGGAGTTTACCCCAGGAAAAGTGGATAAAACGAGACGCGCAAAAAGGAGAAAAGAGAAAAAAAAGGGAAAAAATTATTCCTTTTTAAAAAAAGACCCCTCACTCGCCAACCTAGTTGGTGACATGCTTCATCATTAGGGTCCCACCCGAGCAGCCGAATGTCACTCGGGTGTGCTTCGATGCCTGATTGCAGCAGAGCAAGTTTTTTGGTGACAGTGGTGCAAGTTAGTGAAATGTAAATAGTGGGTTAAAATTGTCTTTATTGTTCCCTAAATTTTAATATGGAGTATTAAGACAAGGTTAAAAACGAAGTGTGATACCTATGTAGGTTAGATTGGCCTAGGGCATCAGCGTATTAAAGGTGATAATAAAGGACACGGTCTACATGTTTCAGCCTTTTAAAACGGCAACGCTAGGCTTTCTTCAGGACCTAAATAGTGACCCGAGGGGTATGCACGCGCCAAGGTGCACCCAATCAAAAAAGGAAAGGAAACAAGGGCAAGCTAGAAGGCGTTAAGAAGAAAAAAGTCAAAAATTAGATAAATGGTTGTTTTGTTCTGACTATACTGCTTCATTTGCCACATCTTGCAAATCAAATTCAACAAAAAACAGAGAAGTGATTGTGTTCTGCACTGTATTATTTGCCCCAACGTTTACTCACTGAAAGAACTATAAGTAATATATTCTGCTTCAGGCATTCGAGTCCTTTTAGGTACATGTAGCAGATCATTAATATTGACACTATTTTTTATGGTCATCCTTGGAGTTTTAGAACAAGAAGAAGTATGTATTGATGATTTATTTGGACTGAGTTACACATGGAGCCATGACTGTGAAGATTGTTATTATTCATCTACCAGTTAAATACATTCTGAGCGTTTTCTCTATTTAACATTACAAGATTGAAAAACTGTTCCTTTTGATGAAAAAAGCTAACCAAAATGTGACCTGTCCAAATTGCAGATCAGTTGCTATGTCTATATTGGTTCTAGGAACAACTGGAAACTACCTTATAATAATGGTACAACGATGCAGAGCAGATTGATCCAAATTAGAAATCCAAATTACAAACTTCAAGGCTGGACAAATATCAGTTACTGGAAGAATGTATACTACTTTGGCTATTATCTATCACATAGGACTCAATATAACATCTGGACACTACACTGTCTATTCAAAGAGTGAAACTGGATGGACAGAATACAATGACAGCAACATTAATTCCAAACCAAAACTTCCTTTCAAGCTACCAAACTCTTATGTTTTGTTTCTTTGACCAAAGTTCTAAGGAGGATTTCTGGGGAAAAAAAGTGCTGTACGGTGTTTCTTCTATGTGGATCATCAGTGTTTTAGACATCATTTGGCCTATCGGGGGTGGTGTCTTTAAAGTTCTACAAAATTGAAGGGTCCTTTTATCTTCCAGAAAGGAGTTAATATAACATCTAAATTCTACACTCTCTAATTAAGGTGTGAACCTGGTTGGACACAATTCAATCACAGGAACTTTTAATACAAACAAAAAAATGCCTTTCAAACTACAAAATTGTCATCTTTTGTTTCCTCAACCAAACCTCTACATACTATTTTTGGGGTAAAAAGTGATGTATGAGATTTTGTCAATATGGAACATCAGCGTTTTAGACATCATTTGGCCTACCAGGGATAATGTTTCCAAAAGGACCTCCAAAATACAAGGGTGGTTTGTATGTATTAGTAGTATTGTACCAGGTATAATATTAAAAGTAATATATTTGAGATACAGTTGTTTAGATTAGTGTAGTAACTATAGGTAAGACAACTGATTAGCGAATTGTAGTGAGTGCAATGCATAGTAATACTGATTTATAGTGATAAACTGTGCAGTTTTCTTTTCTACAATCCATTTGATTTTTTTTTGCCCAGTGTTCAAGGATAAAGCTTTACGCAGTACTAGGTTTATGGTGAACAAGTATGAAAGTTGAGAACAGTAAAAAAGGGAAAATGAAATGTTTTACTATATTTTGATATACTGCTACAGCATAACCAATGTGTATTGTTATATTTCTGCAATTTGAAAATTAAATACTAACATATATTTAGTTCTATTTCTTTTTCAATAGTGGCTGGGGTGCTGCGTCTTTAGATGTTTCAAAATAGTTCTTGTACCACAGAAATATTTCTTATACATACCCCTGGAGAGCATACCTTGTCACCACTTTGTTTTGCTGATGTTTTAATTATACGTTCAGAGTAGTTCAGCAAATGTACACTGTAAAACTATCCACTAATGTAGAGTCTTCTACAGCTACTGACACATTCACAGACAAACTGGTTATACAACTCATACACCCAGTCACTCATCCATTCAACCACTCACTCACCCACTAACTCACTGACACAGTTAGTAACACACCCTCTCACTTACGAATGCATCTACTACTACATGATCTTACTTACCCATACAGATATTCACAAGTCTAGTTACTTCCTAATACAGGTACTAAAACATCTCAGTCACCTACACAGTACCTTATACAACTAGTCAGCCATGCATATAATCACTAACATAATCAGTCACTTTTCCCATGTTACTACAGATACACCCAATCACTTACTCATGCAGACATCCACTAACTCTTGTAAACAGTAACGCATACATTTACTTACTTACCTAAATGGCTACTAACAGAGCCAGTCAGTTACTTATACAGCTACTGCCATATATATTCAATATTACATACAGACGCTGACTAAGTCAATCACTCACTTGTACAGACACTCATGCAGCCAATTCGGCATTGATATAGATACTCACACAGCTGCTTACTGATCTATATAGATTCTCACATACCCATTTGCACACAACTACACACTGTGACACACCCAGTCACACAGTGTTGAATACGCTACCACACCCAGGCACACACTGATGCAGAACATAACACACCCAGATACTCACTCATACATAGACTGACACACCAAAACACCCACCCATTCATACACTAATACATCCACCCACACACTGATAGATATAGTAACATATATAGGCATTCACTGACACACACAGACACACTCTTATGTATACCCGTATAAACCCAAGCAGACACATAGTACAGCCACTGATACACCCAGACACAAACTAATGCAAAAACTGACATAGCCACTCACTCACTCATAGATCTACTTAAACACACATTCACTCACCAATACAGCTACTCACACAGTTACTTATTCACCCACACAACTGCTGACTCACAAACCCATTCAGTGAGATATATATATACTGCAATTTACACACCCAGTGACTGACTTATATACACACCTTCCCACCTACTTGCTCACCCCTACCGCCACTAATACACCCAGTCACTCACTTATACAGACACTGACCCACCCAGCCACTAACTCATACGGGCAATTACACACCTATACAGCCACTCACTGAATCATACAAGCAGTCAAACAGATATTCACTCACCCATACAGCCACTCCGATACACAGTTAATCACAGTTAGACACTCTCACAGCCAGTCACTCACTCACACAGGCACTTACCCAGTATCTCACCTATGCAGCCACTCACACAATCACTGACCAAATCATACAATCACCCATATAGAAATTCACTCACTCATACAGCCACTCTCATAGCCAGTCACTCAATCATACAATCACTCACATATCCACTATCTAACTCATTCAGCAGCTCATGCATCAACTTGTTCACTCATAAACCCACTGACACAGTGACTAACTCACTCATACAGTCACTCACACACTGATATAGCTACTCATACACCCAATAACACACTCATATAGCCACTCTGTCACCCACATAGACATTCACACACCCAGTAACTCACTTACACAGCAATACATCAACTCACTCACTTACGCTTACAAACACTCAGACACCCACTAACTCACACACTAACACACCAGCTACTCACCTATACAGCCACTTACACAACCACTCATTAAATTGCACAAGTAGTCATACACCAACTCATATAGAGACTCTCAAAACAAGGCCCTCACTCACACAGGCTCCAACAAACCAAGGCTCTCATCTATACAGCTACTCACAGAACCACTCACTCAATCATACAAGCAGTTACACAGATATTTACTCACCCATACAGACACTCATATATACAGCTAATCACTCATAGAGCCACTCAGGCCCAGTCACTCACCCATACAGACACTCATCCACCCACTGAGTCACTCATACAGGCACTAAAACACACATTCACTCAAATATACAGTCACTAACACAAACACTCACTCAATTATACAAGCACTTACAACGCCATTCACTTACCCATACAGCCAAATAAAGAGGCAGTCACTCCCTCATGCAGCCACTAATACACCCAATCACTCATCCATGCAGCCACGTATACAACCAGTCACTCACTTATACAGCCACTCATCATTTAATATACACAGACATAGGGTTTATCTTTTTTTTTTAACCATGCAAGGTAGTTCTAACAAGAACCTTTTTTCTTCTATTTTTCTGGAACCTGTATTTATTTTGTTTGTATTAGTTATCTAACTTTTGGAATTTTTTGTGTGTTTACTCTTAAATATAATTACAACTTGGGGAAAAACATTATCTCCAGAAACTCAACACTGTACCTAGTGATGTAAATAAAATAAAAACTTAACAAGTGTGATTTTTTGCTGGCTCAAAAACTGCAGCAACACACTGTTCGCCAACAGTAAGCACCGTATTGCATTCTAGACAAAATGTTCTGACTCTAGGAGCCATTTTACCCACTTCAACAGGAATTTTCTGTTCCGGAGCAGCTGGTGTTGCAGCTGAAGTTGATGGTTGATCACCACTTCTCTCACTCTGTGCTCTCTTCAGATGTGTGCCATGGCAGGTTTTTAAATGGTACAACATGCTAGTTGTCCCATATGAATATTTGTTTGAAGTACCCCTTGAAAGGGTTTTGTCCTTCAAAGAACACTTTATGAATATGGCTACCTGAGGTCCTCAGGACACAAGAGGACCTCATCGCCCCACCAGCAGTGTATCAGAAGCCGCGTTTGCAGAGTGGTGTAAAAAGGGGCGTGGCCTCAGAACACCTCTCTATCAACGCAGCTCTGTGGCACTTACTGGAGGCACTAGGTGGGCTAGTTGGCCCTCAGGGACCCTCAGGATTGTATGCGACTTAATCCCCCAATTACACCCCGCCAGCGGGCACATTTGCACACTTGTTTTGTTAGGCCCCGCCCCCTCCCTGCATCACTGTGCAAACGTGCCCCTGGCGCATTGTAAATTGGGGAATTAATTCCCCTTGAGTCCTGAGGGTCCCTGGGGGCCAACTAGCCCACCAGCTACCTCCAGTAAGTGCCACAGAGCTGCGTTGCAGAGAGGTGTAAAAAGGAGCGTGGCCTCGGAACACCTCTCTGCAACGCAGCTCTGTGGCACATACTGGAGGTACCTGGTGGGCTAGTTAGCCCTCAGGGACCCTCAGTATTCAAGGGGAATTAATTCCCCAACTTACAACGTGCCAGGGGGCGCGTTTGCTGAGTGCTGCAGGGAGGGGGCGAGGCTTCCGGCGCAATGCTGTTTTTTTTTTTTAATCTTTAGTAGGGGGCTGTGTGGCCCCCCTTCTTTTACATTATTTGGGGCCCTGGGGACCCCCAGGGCCTGACCTTTTTTTTTTTACATTTTTTTTTTCAAAAAACGGGAAGGGGGCCGCGCGGCCCCCCTCCCGAGGCCAATTTCGGCCCCGGGGACCCCATCCCCCGGGCATGGCCACCTTCTTTTTATTTTTTTTAATATTTTTTAAGTTGGGGGGCTGCGTGGCCCCACTCCAGGGCCACTTCTGGCCCCAGGGACACCATCCCCCAGGGCCTGGCCGCTCTGTTGGGGACCGTGGGGGGAGCCCCAATGCCCCCACGATCCTGCCGGCTCCCCGCCTCCTGCGGGAGCCGGCATTGCTTTTCCACAAGGGGAGCTGCTGACATGCAGCTCCCCTTGTGGAAAAGCAATCCTGCTTTGCTTCATTGAAGCGAGAGCAGGTTTCCCTGCTCTCGCTTCAATGAAGCAAAGCAGAGTTTGTTATGGCAGGGCGGAAGCCTTGCTCCCGCCCTGCAAACAGCAGTGTCCTGGGGGTGGGCACCCCGGGACACTGCAGGAGCCGGCCCTGGGGGGTGGTGGTCACCAGGGCCATCAAGGGCTCCAGGAGGGGGCTGCGTGGCCCCCCTCCCAACGTTTGAAAAGCCCTGGGGAGGTGGTGGTCCCCGGGGCACGGGGGTCCGTAACAGACCCCCGTATTTAAATTCAAAGTGCCCCGGGGAGGTGGTGGTCCCCGGTGCAGTGTGGGGGGGCTTGAGCCCCCCCACACTAATTAATTTTGACAGCCCCGGGGAGGTGGCGGTCCCCGGGGCTTGGTGGGGCCCGCAAGGCCCCCCCCACCCTTATTTAATGAAGCCATGGGGAGGAGGCAGTCCCCGGGGCAGCGTGGGGGGGGTTGGGACCCCCCCACGCATTACTTTTGGAAAAAGCCCCGGGGAGGTGGCGGTACCCGGGGCTGCGGGGGGGGCCGCGTGCCCCCACACATAATGAGCATAGCCCCGGGGAGGTGGCGGGCCCCCGCTATTATTTTTAGACAATGCCCCCGGGACCTAACCCACCCCGGGGCCTCATTAAAATGAAGCGCCGGAGCCCGCGCTTCATTTTGTTTTGTAATTTCGGCAAAATTCGCGACCCCAGCCAAATTCCGCCGAAATTACAAAAAAAGAAATGCTTTTTTTGACCCTGGGGGTCCTTGTGGGACCCCCTGAGCAGGCCTGGGGGGGTCAGGGTGTTTCTACGCTACCCCCTTTTCTTGTTTTTTAACCTTTATTTTACTGTTTTCTTGTGACTCGGTTCTACCGAGTCACAAGATGGCTGCCAACACTTCCTGGTTTGGAGTGTTGGCAGCCAATCAGAGTGTAGCTCGTGCCCGGGAGGGGTCGCGACTCCTCCTCGGTGCTCAGATATATAAATTTTTCAGGAACTACTGAACGGATTTACACCATTTAAAAACAAGCATTGAAAATGCAATAGGTCTCGCCTTTGATTAAGTTAAAGCCATTTGCTTTGCTAATGGTATTGTATAGCAAAGCCAATGGCTTTAACTTACTGAAAGGCGAAACCTATTGCATTTTTCGCAGTCTTTGCTTAATGTCACTGACAACATTCCAAACCATGTCATCACTGTAGGATTCTACAGGCAGGGCAAGCATAACCATGAAGTCAGGATATAACAGTCTTCAGTCTAACTAAATGCCTAATGTGGCATCTATGCACTTATGATGTTGAATTTTCTCTCTTCGTGCTACTCTGTCACAAGACATTCCAACACCCAACTTCTTGGACAAAGCATGTAGCAACAGCGCGCTTGAAACCTCACTCCTGGTATCATCAATTGCGGAAAAATCTACAAGCCGCCAGCAGGCTTAGCAGTTGTTACTCAAAGATGCATTCATATCAAGCTATTCTCACACATTACTGTTTAGACAGGACCCCTGGCACCACCATGACATAGTATACCACACTTTGTTAACAGTTAAAAGATGTTCTAAGTAGTAGGGTAACTTTTGTGGCTGCTTATGGTTTAATGTATAAATGAATAACATTACGAATATCTTCACGTGCCAAATAACTCAACACTAACACCTTAACCGCCCCTTAGTACCACCACACTGCCACAGCAGGCCCCTGGGTTTTGTAGCTAAAATCACCAACACTCTATATGGGAAATCTCAGGCCTATACTCCCTAACATTATTGACAAAATCACGCCCAAGGGGGAGAAGGGAGGGAGGAGAGGAATTAGAGCAGGAGAGGTGAAACAGGAACGGGGGAGAGAGGTGAAACAGGAACGGGGAGAGAGGTGAAACAGGAACGGGGGAGAGGTGAAAGAGGAACGGGGAGAGGTGAAAGAGGAAGGGGAGAGAGGTGAAACAGGAATGGGGGAGAGGTGAAAGAGGAACGGGGTGGAGGTGAAAAAGGAACGGGGGGAGAGGTGGAACGGGGGGGAGAGGTTTAACAGGAACAGGGGAGAGCCGAAAGAGAAATGGGGGAGGAGAGCCGAAAGAGGAATGGGGGAGGAGAGCCGAAAGAGGAACGGGGGAGGAGAGCCGAAAGAGAAATGGGGGAGGAGAGCCGAAAGAGGAATGGGGGAGGAGAGCCGAAAGAGGAACGGGGGAGGAGAGCCGAAAGATGAACTGGGGAGGAGCGCCGAAAGAGGAACGGGGGAGGAGAGCCGAAAGAGGAACGGGGGAGGAGAGCCGAAAGAGGAACGGGGAGGAGAGCCGAAAGATGAACTGGGGAGGAGAGCCGAAAGAGGAACGGGCAATCGATCGTGGCAGTTTGATTGTGGCTGCTCGTGTCCGCAATCAGGAGTACACTCGGATTCTCCTGCGGTCCACATAACAGTAGATCAGCTGTTGCAGGGGAGGAGAGGCGGTGGCCGGGCAGTACTGAGCTCGGCTGAGTTGCTGATCACCATGCCCCTCCTGTACTTGTCAGTGTTGAGTAAAAAGGCATTTTTGCAAGTTTACAATACATGCACACTTAAATGCTCAGAGTGCTGGCATGAAAACACAAATCAGATGTCATTACTCAGCCTGTATAACTGTGCACTTGGGAGAATGGTTAGGTTCTCATTACCACTAAGAACAAAGCACAGATGCAGTAAACTGCTTTCTTGGAACTAGGCTTTGATTATGCTGGGGAAGCAGCACTGCAGATCTGCATTAATTAGGCTATGTTTTGCATTCATTAGCCTTTCGCCCTCCCACAGCTCCATGACGCCCCTGCACGTGTTAGATTTCCCAGCTTTCAAAGACTGCCCCATGATGCCCTTTCACGAGATACCAGTTGATAAGCCGATTTGGGACTGGCCAGTAAACTTGGAGCCATTGACCAAGATGCCAGCCTTCGCCCCGCCCCTGTCTCTCGAGCCTGCCCGGGGTAGAATTCCACGGCAACGGTGCATATTCATAAAATTATCTGCAATTATGAATCCTTCTGGTTTCTTAACAGCGCCAAATGCAAAAGGGCCCTCTTCGCCGTGAGCATTATTACAGAATTATCTCCAATGGAAGACTGTAATATATAATGTAATGGTTTTAGTGATTTAGGCTGGGTGGCCCTTACGAACAGCAAAAGCGTCTTCGTTGTTAACCCTTGCGCTTTAAAGACAATTCCCAGCTGCACATAGCACTTAAGGCAGATAAACGTTCTTTTGAACTGCCCTCCGTTTATAATGCACAAGATCACTCACTGATGAATGGGGCGACCTAGAACTAAAACCATCTTCCCTCATCACTAAAATTGTGAATATATGTTAAAATGTTATTGTTTCCAGTGACCTGGATTGAGATCATTGCGTAAGGAGGCTAATCGCTTGGACACCACTTGGGTGAAGAAACGCTATCTCAAACTAATAAAATAAAGAATTCAGTCAGACCAAAACGTGCCGGAGCCTATGTTCGCAGCAACAGCAGCGTTTCAATAGAAAAGCAACACCACAATTAAAAATACAGATCAAAAAAGTTGGTAATATATATTTCCTAGATGTTGTTTGGCATTCGGAACGGTCATCTGCCATTCGGAACAGTCTTCATTGCTGCATATGGAGAAGCGGAAAGCATTGTATCCAACAATAGGGTTAAAACAACTTCAGAATAAGGAATGAGTGTAGATCGGTGCCGTGATATGTTTGAATTGCCCCTGTTTATGGCTCTATCGTTCTCTTTGCAAACTGACTTCACAGAAAAGTGTTCGAGTTAAAAAGACAAAAGAAAGAATCACTTGAAGTTTCCTCGCGAATTACCTCAGAAAACCCACTCTAGGGAATCTTTGGAAATAAAATAAAATTATTCACGGCACCCGCGATTTAGCTTTCAACATTGTAATCTAAAGTGCGGGTGACGTCATTGCTTCAAAAGTAAAGAAAAAGAAAAAGAATGTTTTTCTATTTCTTTACTTTTGAAGCAATCGCGGCACCCGCGCTTTAGCTTGAAATGTTCAAAGCTAAAGCGGGGGTGCCGATTGTAAACAGAAGTAAGCAAATATAAACAAATGGCGGCCGCACGCTTGTTTACCTCTGTTAAAATCGCGGCACCTACGCTTAATCTTTGAACATCTTAAAGCGTGGGTGCCGCGCGCGGCGCCCCTTCACGGACACCGCGCTCGGTTTCTTTATATATTTCTTAACATTAACACCGAGCGCGGTGTCCGTGAAGCGGCGCCGCGCTCAGTGCTAAAGTTAAGAAATATATAAATAAACCGAGCGCGGTGTCCTTGAAGCTGGCGCTGCGCTCAGTGCTAAAGTTAAGAAATATATAAATAAACCGAGCGCGGTGTCCTTGAAGCTGGCGCAGCGCTCAGTGCTAAAGTTAAGAAATATATAAATAAACCGAGCGCGGTGTCCTTGAAGCTGGCGCAGCGCTCAGTGCTAAAGTTAAGAAATATATAAATAAACCGAGCGCGGTGTCCGTGAGCGGCGCCGCGCTCAGTGCTAAAGTTAAGAAATATATAAATAAACCGAGCGCGGTGTCCGTGAAGCGGCGCCGCGCTCAGTGCTAAAGTTAAGAAATATATAAATAAACCGAGCGCGGTGTCCTTGAAGCTGGCGCTGCGCTCAGTGCTAAAGTTAAGAAATATATAAATAAACCGAGCGCGGTGTCCGTGAAGCGGCGCCGCGCTCAGTGCTAAAGTTAAGAAATATATAAATAAACCGAGCGCGGTGTCCTTGAAGCTGGCGCTGCGCTCAGTGCTAAAGTTAAGAAATATATAAATAAACCGAGCGCGGTGTCCGTGAAGCGGCGCCGCGCTCAGTGCTAAAGTTAAGAAATATATAAATAAACCGAGCGCGGTGTCCGTGAAGCGGCGCCGCGCTCAGTGCTAAAGTTAAGAAATATATAAATAAACCGAGCGCGGTGTCCTTGAAGCTGGCGCAGCGCTCAGTGCTAAAGTTAAGAAATATATAAATAAACCGAGCGCGGTGTCCTTGAAGCTGGCGCAGCGCTCAGTGCTAAAGTTAAGAAATATATAAATAAACCGAGCGCGGTGTCCTTGAAGCTGGCGCAGCGCTCAGTGCTAAAGTTAAGAAATATATAAATAAACCGAGCGCGGTGTCCGTGAAGCGGCGCCGCGCTCAGTGCTAAAGTTAAGAAATATATAAATAAACCGAGCGCGGTGTCCGTGAGCGGCGCCGCGCTCAGTGCTAAAGTTAAGAAATATATAAATAAACCGAGCGCGGTGTCCTTGAAGCTGGCGCTGCGCTCAGTGCTAAAGTTAAGAAATATATAAATAAACCGAGCGCGGTGTCCGTGAGCGGCGCCGCGCTCAGTGCTAAAGTTAAGAAATATATAAATAAACCGAGCGCGGTGTCCTTGAAGCTGGCGCTGCGCTCAGTGCTAAAGTTAAGAAATATATAAATAAACCGAGCGCGGTGTCCGTGAAGCGGCGCCGCGCTCAGTGCTAAAGTTAAGAAATATATAAATAAACCGAGCGCGGTGTCCGTGAAGCGGCGCCGCGCTCAGTGCTAAAGTTAAGAAATATATAAATAAACCGAGCGCGGTGTCCTTGAAGCTGGCGCAGCGCTCAGTGCTAAAGTTAAGAAATATATAAATAAACCGAGCGCGGTGTCCGTGAAGCGGCGCCGCGCTCAGTGCTAAAGTTAAGAAATATATAAATAAACCGAGCGCGGTGTCCGTGAAGCGGCGCGCGCTCAGTGCTAAAGTTAAGAAATATATAAATAAACCGAGCGCGGTGTCCTTGAAGCTGGCGCTGCGCTCAGTGCTAAAGTTAAGAAATATATAAATAAACCGAGCGCGGTGTCCGTGAGCGGCGCAGCGCTCAGTGCTAAAGTTAAGAAATATATAAATAAACCGAGCGCGGTGTCCGTGAAGCGGCGCCGCGCTCAGTGCTAAAGTTAAGAAATATATAAATAAACCGAGCGCGGTGTCCTTGAAGCTGGCGCTGCGCTCAGTGCTAAAGTTAAGAAATATATAAATAAACCGAGCGCGGTGTCCGTGAAGCGGCGCCGCGCTCAGTGCTAAAGTTAAGAAATATATAAATAAACCGAGCGCGGTGTCCGTGAAGCGGCGCCGCGCTCAGTGCTAAAGTTAAGAAATATATAAATAAACCGAGCGCGGTGTCCTTGAAGCTGGCGCTGCGCTCAGTGCTAAAGTTAAGAAATATATAAATAAACCGAGCGCGGTGTCCTTGAAGCTGGCGCAGCGCTCAGTGCTAAAGTTAAGAAATATATAAATAAACCGAGCGCGGTGTCCTGAAGCTGGCGCAGCGCTCAGTGCTAAAGTTAAGAAATATATAAATAAACCGAGCGCGGTGTCCGTGAAGCGGCGCCGCGCTCAGTGCTAAAGTTAAGAAATATATAAATAAACCGAGCGCGGTGTCCGTGAAGCGGCGCCGCGCTCAGTGCTAAAGTTAAGAAATATATAAATAAACCGAGCGCGGTGTCCTTGAAGCTGGCGCTGCGCTCAGTGCTAAAGTTAAGAAATATATAAATAAACCGAGCGCGGTGTCCGTGAAGCGGCGCGCGCTCAGTGCTAAAGTTAAGAAATATATAAATAAACCGAGCGCGGTGTCCTGGAAGCTGGCGCTGCGCTCAGTGCTAAAGTTAAGAAATATATAAATAAACCGAGCGCGGTGTCCGTGAAGCGGCGCCGCGCTCAGTGCTAAAGTTAAGAAATATATAAATAAACCGAGCGCGGTGTCCGTGAAGCGGCGCCGCGCTCAGTGCTAAAGTTAAGAAATATATAAATAAACCGAGCGCGGTGTCCCTGAAGCTGGCGCAGCGCTCAGTGCTAAAGTTAAGAAATATATAAATAAACCGAGCGCGGTGTCCGTGAAGCGGCGCCGCGCTCAGTGCTAAAGTTAAGAAATATATAAATAAACCGAGCGCGGTGTCCGTGAAGCGGCGCCGCGCTCAGTGCTAAAGTTAAGAAATATATAAATAAACCGAGCGCGGTGTCCTTGAAGCTGGCGCTGCGCTCAGTGCTAAAGTTAAGAAATATATAAATAAACCGAGCGCGGTGTCCGTGAAGCGGCGCAGCGCTCAGTGCTAAAGTTAAGAAATATATAAATAAACCGAGCGCGGTGTCCGTGAAGCGGCGCCGCGCTCAGTGCTAAAGTTAAGAAATATATAAATAAACCGAGCGCGGTGTCCTTGAAGCTGGCGCTGCGCTCAGTGCTAAAGTTAAGAAATATATAAATAAACCGAGCGCGGTGTCCGTGAAGCGGCGCGCGCTCAGTGCTAAAGTTAAGAAATATATAAATAAACCGAGCGCGGTGTCCGTGAAGCGGCGCCGCGCTCAGTGCTAAAGTTAAGAATATATAAATAAACCGAGCGCGGTGTCCGTGAAGCGGCGCCGCGCTCAGTGCTAAAGTTAAGAAATATATAAATAAACCGAGCGCGGTGTCCTTGAAGCTGGCGCTGCGCTCAGTGCTAAAGTTAAGAAATATATAAATAAACCGAGCGCGGTGTCCGTGAAGCGGCGCAGCGCTCAGTGCTAAAGTTAAGAAATATATAAATAAACCGAGCGCGGTGTCCTTGAAGCTGGCGCAGCGCTCAGTGCTAAAGTTAAGAAATATATAAATAAACCGAGCGCGGTGTCCGTGAGCGGCGCAGCGCTCAGTGCTAAAGTTAAGAAATATATAAATAAACCGAGCGCGGTGTCCTTGAAGCTGGCGCAGCGCTCAGTGCTAAAGTTAAGAAATATATAAATAAACCGAGCGCGGTGTCCTTGAAGCTGGCGCAGCGCTCAGTGCTAAAGTTAAGAAATATATAAATAAACCGAGCGCGGTGTCCTTGAAGCTGGCGCAGCGCTCAGTGCTAAAGTTAAGAAATATATAAATAAACCGAGCGCTGTCCTTGAAGCTGGCGCAGCGCTCAGTGCTAAAGTTAAGAAATATATAAATAAACCGAGCGCGGTGTCCTTGAAGCTGGCGCAGCGCTCAGTGCTAAAGTTAAGAAATATATAAATAAACCGAGCGCGGTGTCCTTGAAGCTGGCGCTGCGCTCAGTGCTAAAGTTAAGAAATATATAAATAAACCGAGCGCGGTGTCCTTGAAGCTGGCGCAGCGCTCAGTGCTAAAGTTAAGAAATATATAAATAAACCGAGCGCGGTGTCCTTGAAGCTGGCGCAGCGCTCAGTGCTAAAGTTAAGAAATATATAAATAAACCGAGCGCGGTGTCCTTGAAGCTGGCGCAGCGCTCAGTGCTAAAGTTAAGAAATATATAAATAAACCGAGCGCGGTGTCCGTGAAGCTGGCGCAGCGCTCAGTGCTAAAGTTAAGAAATATATAAATAAACCGAGCGCGGTGTCCTTGAAGCTGGCGCAGCGCTCAGTGCTAAAGTTAAGAAATATATAAATAAACCGAGCGCGGTGTCCTTGAAGCTGGCGCAGCGCTCAGTGCTAAAGTTAAGAAATATATAAATAAACCGAGCGCGGTGTCCGTGAAGCGGCGCAGCGCTCAGTGCTAAAGTTAAGAAATATATAAATAAACCGAGCGCGGTGTCCTTGAAGCTGGCGCAGCGCTCAGTGCTAAAGTTAAAAAAACAAACACAAACAGAGCGCGGCGTCCCTGAAGTGGACGCCGCGAAAATGTAACAATAAACGCGCTTGTGCAATTGAAGCTGACAAACGCATGCGGTGGCTTAAAAAAACAAGCATTGACATAGCCAATAGGTCTCGCCTTTGGGGCGTTATAAGTGTTTTGACAGAGCTATGGGCTTTGTTAACGTTTTTAATATGTGTTGTATAATATTGTGAATGTTGTGCAGCATGTTTAAAAGATATAAGGTATAATAAAAAAAAAGTGTTATATGCTTCTGTCGCTCTCAGGCCAGGGTCTTTTCCTGAACATCTCTCGGAACGTCTCTGCAATTAGGCACACCCAATGCCAAGACCGATTGACTATGCCAATGCTTGTTTGCTTCAGGAGTAATGATTTCCGTTTGCAAATGAATATACTGCTGCAAATAGGCCATACAAATACACTGTAGAATGTGAGTGAGTCTGGGGCAGATAGAGCAGACTCTTCAAATTAAAATAAAATGCTAAGTGTGAGTTTCCTTTTAAAGTCTGGCTGCAGTAAAGCTCCGTGTTAACTTTTGCCACGGTGAACACTTGGAACTCGGGGATCTCCGAGGACCCACTCTGGTCATTCTCCTAATTGGCTTCATAGAGGTGTTGAGACGAGAGGTGTAAAGGCCAGGAAGCCCATGATAGCAGCTTTTTTTCTATAATGACTCCTTGCGTCAGCCTGATTTACGGTGTAATGGGAGACTTTAATTCACACAGTTTATACATTTTGCTCCTCGAAAATTGAACACAATGCACTATCCTATGGTGTTAAATGGCTCCGAGACCAAAAAAGGTAAAAGCAAAGGGCGGCGATGTGTCCGACACACCTGTGTTTGGTATTAGCTTTAAAACAAGATGAATTCTAGTTGGGAAACTACAGAACAATTCTAGTGTGTGCGTGGTTGAAGTCATTCACTAGTATAAAGAGTGAAATGCAGATAAAGTGACACGACTCTCTCTTGATGTTATGTGCGCTTCTTAGAAACTAAGCAATTATTCTGCATCTCTTCACTTAAATTAGGATAAATTGTGTTTATATAGTTCCTAGCGCCTTACTATATAGTGCCTCCAGGCGCTGCAATCGGTTTAAAATGGCAGTTTTTGTTACTATTAAACAACAGTACAGGAGGCTGGGATTCTCAGTCAGGATTCTCACTGCAGATTTAAGAGGTGAGGGTTCAACTGGCAGAGCCATCTTGAGTGCATTTGTTATGTAATTGACACCTCCGTGTTTCGAGGCGCATTTCACACAATTGGCATTCGTGCTTTCAGGGCTCTGAAACACGTCATTAAAGATATGTCCAAATTCTGATTACTGCATGTGCCATCCCGAGAGGGCAGTTATCTTCTTGAAAATGTAAGTTTTAACAGTCACATGCGCAAAGAGTACGCAAGAAGTGCTTTTATATCGGTCTTTTAGGCAGCTATTCTCAGCCTTTCTCCCGTGTGTAGTTGTATATATTCACAGTAGTCTCTTTTTTGGGTGGGGGGCTTTTTTATGTCATGCAGTGGGACTGAACAGAGTTTTTAAGTGGTCTCTGGTCTCTGGTCCACCAGCCATTCAGACGATACCGCAGAGAGGTGAGAATTGGGCCCTTGGCTGAGTTCAAAGTTCAGCGGTAATCTGAGCTGCGCGTTTCATCTGATTAGACCAAGCATTCTTCTCTGCCTGGGGCTGCAGGTTTCCCATTTCATGGACCAAACTGATTATTGCATGTGCCACCAGAGTCAAACCTACGCGAGTAAGTCAATAAATGTAGTACAACCCGCACGTCTACGTTTGATGAACGCTATGGGGTGGGTGGACAATGATTAAGAACCAACCCCTCTAGAGGGACCATTGAACCCACTCTTTTTCCAAGGCTTCAACTGGCAAATGCCTAGTTCCTTTAATGTGTGCTGTAGAGTCTGCTGCACACCGTGCTACTTACTGTCAGTAGTGAACTGTGGTAGTCCTGATTTTATATTCACAGAGCTTTTGTGCAGCGTAAGGTAGGATTGGCGGGAATACCAACATGAAAGCAATACCACAAACAATTTATTTAACTTCGCTGAACCGCACAACGAGCAATGCACCCCAACAGCCTGTTAAAACTAACAGTGTTGTAGCAAGGAAGCCATTGGCCTTCATGCAAACAAATAAACTGTGACTGTTTACCGATAATATGGTATAAAAAAGGCAGGCATGATTTGGGGCCAGTCTTATACCTCAGGACCCAGGTACCACTGCTTCACTATTGGTAGCTAAACCTGTGAACAGAAGTAAACAAGTTCTGTGGCACACCTGTTCGTTGTGGACTAGTTTGGAATACACAGTGATCCTCATGCTGTGTGTTATGTACAATGTCCACGAGTAGGGCTATACAAAGGAGGCACAGCACTTTAGAAGTGAGAACGAGAAAGCATGCCAAGCGTGCCCTCTTACAGACAGTGGAAGAGGTGATGTTTTTAGCAACGAGAAGCTGAATGGGTTTCTGAACTCAGCTTTTCAGGTGGATGCGTAACTTTTAGCATGGTTGTTTCAGATCAATTGATGCGAACCGCACCGAAGATCTGTATGTGGGGGACAGAAAACATGGTCAACTTTAAACAATGTAAAGAGGGGCAGCGGCCCCACTAAGTTTACATATGTACCAGAAGATGAGTCTGCACCTTCGAGGTGGCTGCTCACAGTGACTTCAAGCATGTGCACCACAGCCTAAGACTCCCCCTCTAAAAAGGACCTGCGCTGAGCAAAGAAGACAGCAGAGGAGGCACGGCGCCAATGTTTAAGCAATGTGTAACTTTTTTTTGCTCGATTGTTGTGAGGGAAAATGGAAACATATTTATGTTTGACATAAATTGTTGCGAATAGCACTGAAAATCTGTATGTGGGGGGCTGGAAGCCTGGTCAACTTTAAACAATGTAAAAAACTAAGTTTATAGGTGCGGAAGTGCAGAGACAGGAAGGTGCCTTGAAATATTACACCATCAAAACAAAAAGAAAGAACAGTCTTAATGGCAGGAGGAACCTCTGAAGAAGAGTGGTGGTTTTCGTTGGGACTCGCGCCAGTGCGCCTAACATTTTTCTTTATTCCTCTGTTGTAATGAAATTAATGTGATTTAATAGTCCCACGATTTCTTGCTGGCAGAGTAAATGTGCTGCTCTGGAAGAGCTTTGCCTCTTGACGTTCAATCTATGCCTGGCGCAGCTGGGAAATACTTGCGTTCAGCCCTCAATTAGCCTCTGTTGAAACTTGCATATTACTTGGAACTTTCTTTTTTTTTTTTTTTAATTTTCAAATATTTTTATTTTCTTTTTTTTGTCAACAGAAAAATGAAGTTTGTAGCAACTTTATACAAACTAAAACAAAGTCACAAACATAATCCTAATAATCAAATCTTTTACATTAGACTAAAGAAAAAAGATAAAGGGCCAAAAAAAAGTAAATTATATAACTACATTAATTTCCCTTGTACCAAATAGCAATAAAAAATTAAGTAAGCAATCATTTATATGCACATTTTAAAACAATGATCCCCAAATCAACTTAAATTTGCGCATGGATTGAACGCCCCTTGATCTAGCTAGTGCTTCCTCCATATTGTGTATTTGCCTGACTAATACCCACCAATCCATTACTGTGGGAGCTTTTGACGATATCCAAACCCGTGCGATTGTTAGTCTAGCACAAACAAGCAAAATGGTTAGCAGATTTTCATTATCGGATCTCAGCTCCCTACCACCCATCAATATTTCCATGACCGTTAATGGTATTTCGATCCCCAATTTTTGCAACAGAATATATTCCACCTTCTGCCAAAATAACGAAAGTTCAGGGCATGTGCCAAACATATGTTGTATATCCGCCGCATATAATTCACACCTGGGGCATTTTGCCCTATCGTTTACTTGGGTATTAGATGACCATGTTGCTATTCTATCCGGCGTATAATATAATAAGCAGATTGTTCGAAACTGTTGCATTCGCAAATTGGAGGAATAAACTACCCCAGAAATTTTACTAAGTGCATCCGAAATATTCTTAGCTGAAACCGGTGTACCCATAATTCTAGTCCACCGAGCAGCTATTCTGGAGCTATCTTCCAATCTGGGGCCACATAGGCTTTTATATGCTCTACTTATCAAAGATTTGTCACTTAAATCATATAAACAGTCCATTATATCTGAATGAAATGAACTCGTCAATTTAAAATGATTAATAAAATAATCGCGTAGCTGCATATATTTAAACTGCATATTATCTGTCAATTTAAACACTATCTGCATTTTTCCGAACTCCATAAAACCACCATGATCAAATAAGTCCCCTAAACATGTTACCCCATAGTTGGCCCAGCCTTTCCCCGTTGTATCATGAAAGTTGCTAGGCAGTCCTGGATTGCCCCAGAGAGGAAATTTATCATTCATCAGTGTCAAGCCATATTTGAGAGAGATAGCACGCCATACCAATATACAATCCCTAATCGTCTTAAATTTAACCCTTTTATAATAATTCGGGTCGTTAATTCTAAACAGAAACTGATTGCTCTCTCCTGCCAACAAAAATTTATGATAATAGGTACTTTTTTCACTATGGATAAAACTACGAAGACGACCAAAAAAAGCAGACCAAAAATAAATTTTAAAATCCGGGAAATCTAAACCTCCATGATTAAAGGGGAGTTTTAGCAATTCCAGGGATTTTCTTACTTTTTATAGCCCCAAATGAAACTGCCAAGAATCCCATCCAATCGTTTAAAAAAGGACATAGTCAATCGCAGTGGGATAAATCTAAACATATACAAAAATTTTGGTAAAATCTTCATTTTTACAATGTTTATGCGCCCTATAATTCCAATAGGTAACCTGTGCCATCTCTTAAGTAATTTAGCCGTCTCTTTCAGTAAGATCTCATAATTTAAAGGAATTATTCTTTCGATCTGTGCCGCCATCTTGATTCCCAAATATGTAGCAGTCGAACACACCCCCTGTATCGGAAGCGCAGATTTATAATTCAATAAGATCTGAGTTTTATTAATATTCAGTTTGTACCCAGATATCAGGCCAAACTTTCGCGCTTCATCTGTAATCAGTTGCATAGCCCCTCCTGGGTCCGTTGAAAACACCGCTATGTCATCAGCGTAAGCTATAACTTTAAGGGAGCTATCCCCAAGGATATATGGACTAATTAACTGCTGATTTTGAAGGATTGAAACAAAAGACTCAATATAAAGGGCAAATAAAAGTGGCGATAGGGGGCACCCTTGCCGGGTGCCCCGGAGAATCGGAAAAACAGTTGATTGCAGCCCGCATACATTATCTTAGCACTAGGTTTATCATATAGAGCTTTTATCCAGATAAGATATTGCCCTTTGATACCAAAGGCAGCAAGTATAGCCCATAAAAATCCCACCCCACTCGGTCAAATGCTTTTTCAGCGTCTAGCAATATCATACCGAGTGGGGTCGATTGATGTTTTGGCTGCGTCAAAAGCAGAGACAGCCATATTCACATGGGCAGTCGTATCTCTCCCTTGAATAAAGCCATGTTGGTAAGGCGAGACCAGGCTAGGTAACACGGGAGATAGTCGATTCGCAAGAATCTTTGCAAATATTTTTGCATCAGTATTGATGAGCGAGATCGGCCGATACGACCCACACTCCTCTGCCGATTTACCTTTTTTTAAAAAGAAAATAATTTGCGTAAGTTTCCATGAGTCAGGAGCCTTACCCTCTTTACCAATAAATCTTATAACCTGACTAAATGGTATCACTAACTCCTCCATAAACCTCTTATAAAATTCCAAAGGAATGGTGTCGTCTCCCGCTGCTTTTCCTGATGGTAGAGAAGTAATTGCTAATTTTATTTCTTCTATTGTTATATCACTAGTTAAACAATTAGCTGTTTCATTCTCCACCCGTAGAGGGGATTATTCTGTATATAATTAGATATTTCATCTTGATTAGACTGATACTCTGGAGTATATAGCATCTGATAATAAGCCACAAATTGTTCCAATATCTGTTTTGGTTGTTCACATAATTTGTTATCAATCCCCTTAACCTTTTTATAATTGTCTTGGCCCTATCATCTGCTACTTTAAATGCTAAGATCTTACCTATCTTTTCCCCTGACTCGTATTGCGCCAAGTGGTATTTATTAAGTTTCGCTATACTCCTTTCCCTGAATGTTTTTTTCAGTGCTGATCGATGATCCACTAAACTATACCCCAACTCATCTGCATTTTGAAGGCCTCTAGTAACTGCATCAATATGCTCATTTTCTATCTTCCGTATAGCCAATATAGTAATTTCCATTTTCATCTTCTGTTCTTTGTTCTGTCTCAAGATGAATTGCTGGGCAAAACCTCTAATTGTTGCTTTATATGTGTCCCACACTACTATAGGCGAGGCTGTCCCTGTATTTATTCCAAAAACTCCTTAAGATGTGCCCTAGTCTGAGTTACAAATTCTTCATCTGTAAGCAGATATCTGGGAAAGGAGAAAGAGCGGGTGTTTTTATTTTCAGGGGAGATCCTAAATGTAAGAAGAACAGGATTGTGATCTGACGTAACCCTCGGGCAAATTTCCATACTGCTTGACCATAAAATACTATCTGATGCCCAGGCCATGTCAATTCTTGAATATAACTTGTGAGGGGCAGAATAGTACGTGTAACCTGCTATATCGGGATAGAGAGTCCTCCAAACATCTTTAATTACCTGCAACCGCCCCAACTCCCATATAGCTGCCCGTGTCTTTCGCATCCTTTGAAATGCCCCCTCCGTGTAGTATCCACTCCATAATCCATTACACAATTAAAATCCCCCATCACCAACCGCTCCCCCTCCCAATTTAGTAATTCCAAAGTAGCTGCTTCTATTGCAGTGGGATCGTCTACATTGGGGCCATATAGTGAGCAAAAACGTATTTTTTGCCAGCTAATTTCACTTGAGCTATAGCCCATCTACCCCCATTATCCGAGAGTGTCCTACAAACTTCCACTCGAAATCGTTTGCTCCTTAAAATAGCTACACCCCGAATAGACACCGTTTGTGCCGAGCAGACTATCACCTCATACCCTAAATGTCTCAAAAAGCCTCTATCTTTATAAGACAGGTGTGTTTCTGACAACATAACAATCTGGGGGTTATACATTTTTAATTCCTCTGCTACTAGCTGCCTCTTAATCTTACTGTTGAGACCAGCGACATTCCAGGCTAAACACCTTATCATTGCCATCCCAATATAAATTCTTCCCTGCCTCTACTATAATCCATCTCCATTGGCTTTTGATTATCTTGTTGCTTACTTTCCCTCTTACAAATATATTTACTTTTTTCCCCTTTCCCTTCAATTGTGTTGACTTTTTCTGTTACTTGACACACACCACCACCAACCCACCCAAACCCCCCACCCCCCCACCCGCAACCTAAAGGAGGAATCATCCCCTTCTCACAGCTGCCGATGGTGTGGCAGCTAGATTGGAAACCTGCTTCCACAGTGGCCGCTAAGAAGTCTCGGGCCCCTGAATTCATTTGACCAGAGAGGACATAGCCAAATAAAAACCAACCACAAAATCTTAAAATCTTAACATTAATCCAGATTCAATCTCAAACAGTCCCTTCTTTCTCTTTCTGCCATTTTGATAATACTTCCTTAACCTCAGGTTCAGACGTAAAAAAGAGCGATTGACCGCTCCTGATAATCTGCAAACGTGCTGGTTCCTGTAAATAGACTTGAGCCCCTGTAGCTTTTAGGGGATCAATTAACTGTCTCAAGCGCCACCGTCTGTCCATAGTTGCCTTACAGAAGTCGGAGCGGAAAAAGATCGAATAGGACCCTACAGCTATCGGTGTTCGAGGGCCCGCTTTCAAAGAAACTGCCTGTCTTAGCAAATAGTTCCCGAAATATATCAAAAACGGCCTTGGATAACGATCATCCTTCCGGCGCTGCACCAATGGAAGTCTGTGAGCCCTCTGGACCTGGCAGTCCCAATCCCAGTCCACCAGATCCGGAAAGGCCTTCTGCATCATTTGCACAATAAATGTTCTTGAGTCTGAGCCCTCAAGCCCTTCAGGAATACCAAATGCTTTTAGATTCTTCCTCCTTTGCCTATTTTCCAACTCTTCAAGTTTGAATTCCAGGTTTACTAGCTGATCATCATGTTGCTGTGTCAAGTTTACCACTTTGGCAGTAACCTCCTCCGTAGTGACCACTCTCTGCTGTAATTCCATTATCTCGTTGGTCATTTCACATACTTTCCCTGTTACTTCCTTCAAGGACGATTGGATACTAAAATTATCTGCCCTAATCTGGGTAAAAAACTCTCTCGTCTCTTCCCTCTGGTCTTTTAAAGCTTGTAATATCAGGGAAAGTATTGGAGTGTCATTTTCTTCAGCATATCCCTTTTGCGAATCCTCCCCCGGCTTTAATAATTGGGGCCGTTGAAAAGAGCTAGATACCATGAGTGGTTCATTTTGACCTGAGCCACCCTCTCTCTCGAGTGTTATGCAAGGCTCTGAATCCAGATCCGTTTCTGAACAGCTTTCCCCTTGTGCTATCGGACCAGACTTGATAGCACTAACGACACTTGCAGCTTTATCCGTCAGCCCTACATCTGATAGCCTCGACATCACAGTTTTAATTCCTCCTTTTGATTGTACCCATTTCCGCATTGGGCTATTGGCAGGCAATCCCTTAATTTGTGTCTTTTTCTTACTGGCAGACACAGCTCTAGATGTACTTTGACTCCTACTTGCTTCTTTCAAATTTTTAGCTTTTAGGCTCTTTTTCTTTTCTTTTAATAATAATAATGCTGGAGAGGTAACTTGCTCTACCCTTATATCTGTATAGGGTTGCTGCCCTGCATCCTCATCTTCAGTGTCCCTATTCTCTTGTTCCCCCTCTCCTTGAATTACAACTGTCTCTTCAGATTCCATAACTAAGACAGAATATTCCAGTACTGCATGCTCTGCCATAAGCGTGGTACAGCCGTTCACCTCGTCAGATGTTTTATCTATTTCATGATTATACTGGTTATACTGGTCAGTTTCTGTAGCATGCTCATACTCATTTGATCCAATATTTAGCTGTGAAATTGCTTTCTGTACCACTGTGTGCCCAGTTCCTGTTACTAATTCATCTATAGCGCTTGAGTGCGCTAAATTATTTTTCTCCGCCCCCCCCAGTTTTCCCCATGTGTCAGCACCGTCCAATTTCTCAGCCCCTGCTAAGTCACCTTCCATTTCCATAGGCACTACCCGCTCTAAGTCCTCAGCGACAGCCTGCACCGCATCTGGGTTACTACCCCCATTGGTACTATCATTATTAGTTTGTTCCTGATTAATTGAATTAGTGATTATTTCAACTAGTTTGCTGCTAGTTGTTGGATCTGCATCACTTTCTGCCTCTTACAGTTCTGTTGCCTTTTTAGACTGCAGGTAGCGCAAAACTGGCTTTCCAAAATTCGCCGCTTGTTTCACACACTCTGTCCCAGCAGCATCAGTCTTCCCTGCTGCCTTTGCACCCCTCGGTGTCTCCCCACTCACCAGCTGTCGACTCGTAGCACGAGTCCCTCTTACGGAGTTCTTCTGTGGGGCCATCTCAGGCGAAGGGAGTAGCAGTATAGCAGTCCCTGAATTGGTGTAGTACGCTATGCGCCAAGCTGCCAGTCGCGCTGCCTCGTAGGTGAGCAACAATCGAGGGAGACGAAGCAAACGGCTCAATCCAATCCTTGCAAGCGTCTGCATCCGGCACTACCACTACCAGCAAGGCTGTCAGATGATTCAGGTGAATCCAATGCTGTCGAGCCGGTCGAGCCGAATCGAGCCTGGAACATACCAAATCCTCTCGTTTCCCGTGGGCTGAGTTTCGGCTTCGGGCTTCAGGTTTCGGGTTTCACAGGTAAGCTCTCCTCCCGCCGTAATACATTAAGTGTTCTTTACAGATGCTCCGCTCACCATTCTACACCTATAAAGTTTTTCTCTTTTCCTCAAGTTATCTTCCCACGTTAAAGTGTTAACAGCAACACTCCTCTCATGTTTAGCAAACAAACAGGAGCACAGGAGACACCAGCTTCTTAGCAGCCGTATCGCGGTGCAGGTTTCACGGACGGCGTCTCTCCGCCATCTTGCTCCCTCTTTACCTACTTGGAACTTTCTACAACTAGAGTGGAAACCGAAACCAATTTATCCATAGCAAGCTGAAGAAATGCTTCTTCACACGTACATGCTGCATTTAAAGGACATTTAGTTAGATAATTCCCATGCCAGTTACCTTGCCGCTGCCGTCCGCTATGGCGTTTGTGGCCGGTGGCAACACTGCTTCTGGCTTCTGCTGCTGAGTAGTGCGGCGAGGTGAGGTGTTGTCATGCGAGTCTGGGGACGCAGGCCATCCACGTGTCACAGTGAAGCTGACGGAAGCAGGGCGAGTAAACTGTACATGCCGTAAAAGGGTCAAAAGTTCAGCAGTGTCCCTGCCAGTGCCACGTGCACCTATCCCTTGCCAAGAGTTGCCTTAACTTCGGCATTGCCTGGGATGTGGGGAAGAAGGGAACACGGGGAGGGGTGGAGGGGGGGCTGACGGTGAACTTCATCCTGTTTTTCAAGCCAGCGTACTGGCTTCCAACAGCTGCTCGGTTAGTTCACAGGCATATTATGTATGTGCAATACGCAAACAGGAAAACTTCACTTCTCAGTCTAGAGATCTGCATTTTGATTCACTCCGTTTAAAAAGAAACATTTCACGTGCATTATCTCAATCCATTGCTAACCTAACAAAGTTCTCATGCGAGTCTGGGGACGCAGCAGTGCTGGAAGACATAGAGCCCGTTCGCTACTATGAAAGTGAAAGCGCGGTGTACCGCGCTGTTAGAAACTAAAAAATAAATCTTTGTAAAGTTGTTTGTGGCGAGTCCTGCATAAGAAAACAACAAAAACAAACAGAACAGCCGCCGGTTTACAAAGTGGGAGAGTTAAGGGGAGTGTGGTCAAGAGCACACAAAGCGTTTCCCTTGCGGGAGCGAGCCAGGGGCACCATGTGTTTGCAAGTTAATTACAAACATATGGTGTCAAAGCTCGCTCCCGCAGGTGAATCGCCAAACGTGCATGCGTTGCCATTGAAAGCAATGCAACGCATACACGTTTTTTGCCTCAAAACCGACTCCATGGCTAAAGGTCTTTTTCCTAAGCAGCGCATGCGCGCTGCATAGGCGAGACCTAAAAAGTTCAGCAAGTTAAAATTAAGCCTACTGTGTCACGCCGCCGGTAAGAGATCCAATCCCGCTGGGCGGGGCCAAAAGGGGACAGGGTGGCAACCAGGAGGGATTGAAATGCCTCTGGTGCAATCATTGCACTGCCTTTTGCATAATTCGTGACACCAAACGACGCGCACAAATGAAAACTGAAGGCGGAGCTGAGCCACGGCTTCGGAATCCGTATTGATTCCAGGAAGCCCTCGCATGGCGAGAGCAGCGCATGCGCTGCTTTCGCCAGGCCGAGACCTAAAAAGGTCGCTTTCTGAACCAAGGACTACCTTTTTGCCAAATTTGGTGTAATTCCGTTCAGCAGTTTGGGCTGTAGCTTTGGCTAAAGTTTCCTATGGAAATTAACACATGAAAAATGCTTTTTGGGACCCCGCCTTTTTTCTCGGCCCCCACTTGACGAATCATCCCCAAGCTTTCAGGATAGGAGCTGACCTGGATGAACCTTTTTTTGGGAGAATTTCGCGAAGATTGGTCAAACGACGCCAAAGTTATTAGCAAATCAAAAAACGCTTTTCCTATGGAAACTAGGTCCTAACTATAACTACCTACTGGCGACCGCCAGTAGGTAATATATATATATATATATATATATATATATATATATATATATATATATATATATATTCACTGAAAAAACCATAGGTTTCAGGCACGTTATAGTTAGAAATTAGCATTTAAAAAACCTTAGAAATTCACTGAAAAAACCATAGGTTTCAGGGACGTTATAGTTAGTTGGACATTTCACTCGTACAAAACCAGAGAAATTCCCCGTTATAGTTAGTTCAGCTAACTATAACTCGCGCCCCGCAATGCACTGTTGATGACGTCACATATTACATCATTCATGACATGGTCAGTGACATCACTGATGACATCACTGATGACATCTCAAATGACATCACTGATGACATCACTGATGACATCATCCACGTGATAATACGATGCACCTCCTCACACTCTAATATAACCTACCTAGATGCGTCACTTTGTAAATATGGTGCAACAAGGCACATTTTTTACGCTGCTGGTGCATCACAAAAAGTGTAAAAAGTGACGCAAGGGCCCATAAATAAGCCCCATCGTGCTTCGGTAAAAGACAATTGCGGCTCTTCCGCTTTGATCGGCGCTTTGATGGCAGCCACCCAGCCTTCTTTGCTTTGGGTGAGTTTGGCTGTCTGCGGGTGCCTGTCTGTGTGGCTGAATGACATTTCGGGTGTTTCTTGGTCTTGTAAGGGATGTTACCTCCGAGGTTTCCGGGTCACTGTGATACCTGCAGGCCTGTGCTCACCTAGCTGGGCACGGCCCGCAGAATGGATTTCCAACTCAGAAGAATGACTGACGTTCTTTTCGGGAGAGCTGTGTTTTCGCGGGTGTTTAACTGCACAAAGTCCTGTCTGACGTTCTCATCTCTTAAGTAACGCCCTCTCCAAGCCTGCAGAGATATAAACTCTACCCCGGTGCTGCCCCTTTTAACTTGAACTGTTGTTAGATATTTCTGCTACCAGAATAGTGCATCACGGTCCATTGCACACCCGTGGGCCAGTTTTCCGAGAAAAAACCACGACAAACCCACGAAATGAGGATTAAAACCCACATCAAGGAGCACAGATTGGAGGGCGACTAATAAACCGATTCCATTTTGCAAGAGCATTTCAGATTGTAAATGCTTTTTTTAGAACAAATTACGGCGGTGTTACTGTCTCGACGCCATCCCAAAAGCGTCGGCCGTGGAAAGCACCGGCAACTCCTTGGGGCACATGCATCAAGCCTAAAAAAAATCGCAAAAATAGCGAATCGCTAAATTATGGCGTTTGCGACCGCAAAATACCGTTTCGCAATGCATCAACTGCATAATAGCGAAAACTCAACAATTCGCTAATTTAAAGAATCGCAAAACATTCTGCGAATAGTATTAGCGAATCTCTATTTGCGCCCCCAAATAGCGATTCGCTAATAAGGAATCGCAAAATAGATGCATGAAAAATCGCAAATTGCGAATTACCTGAAATTCGCAAATTTGCGAGTGCAAAATAAGAAGGATCACAACCAGGTGGTAATCATGAGTGCAAATCAGATACAGCTGAAATTCTACTTAAACCCATTGAAACACACCCAGAATTAGCTACCACATCTCACAATGGCAGGGATGTACCTGATGGCGAGGAGGATGAGGCTGCTGGCTGCTGGACACAGACGGAGGCGAATTAATGAGCGCATCTTCAGAGTCCGCATAACTTTGCTAGGACAGCAAGAGGATGAGATATACGATAAGTATAGGCTCAATGCAGCAATGATCCATGACCCGATCAATGAATTGGATCCCATACTGCAACGACAGACACGTAGGACCAATGCTATCCCAACGCATGTGCAGGTCCTATGTTGCCTACACCTACTGGCGTCAGGCAGCTTCCAGGGGGTCATTGCAGTAGCTGGAGGTGTGTCGCAAAGCGCACTTTCAAGAATATTCAAAGCATTCCTTGATGCCATGATGGCCAGGATCGGCTCACACATCAATTTCCCCACCACCGCGCATTACCTTGCGAAAACAAAACAGGAGTTTTACCAGATAGCTCGCTTCCCGCATGTTATAGGTTGCATCGATTGCACACATGTGGCAATATGTCCCCCTGCAGCACAGGAATACATATACAGAAATAGAAAATGCTATCACTCCCTTAATATTCAGGTTGTTTGCAATGCCAAATACATAATCACTGATATAGTGGCTCAATTTCCTGGGAGTGCACATGATTCATATATTTTCAGGCAAAGTGGCATTCACACCCGTCTGGTCAGGGGAGAATTTGGAGAGGCACATCTGCTTGGTAAATATGTGTAGGTGATACTCACAGTCATTGTACGTATGCCAATGTCAAACTGCCACTGACCCTTTGCTTACCCACATGCAGGTGACAGCGCATACGCCTTGCGTAATTACCTTCTGACGCCTTACCTCAATCCCACAACTGCCAACCAACAGAGGTACAATGCTGCACATATATCAACAAGGAACATCATAGAGCGCACATTTGGGCTGCTGAAGAGCCGATTCAGATGCCTCCATAAGACTGGTGGAGCACTCCAATACAACCCTGAACAATGCTGCAAGCTAGTAGCAGCATGTGCCATGCTGCACAATATAGCAACAAGGGGTGGAATGGAGATCGAGGTGTCTGTCAGCGACTCCGAGGATGAGGACCAGCAAGTGCCACAGCGCCGTGCAGCACAAGGGGCAAGCGCAGCAGAAGGGCGCAGGAGAAGATTGGACATCACACAAAACTATTTCTGAGGTGAGTAATGATGACACAAACAGTGTATATTACAATCACAGAACGGTTTATTCAAAGGAAATATGGCATGAGTGTCGGAGCACACTTTCAATGTGGCCAGTGGCACAGGATTCTCAAGTAATGGACATAAGTGTATTTAAAATAAATAATGACTTGTCCATCAGTCAAAAGGTCCGATCACATCCATGGTTACGTCACCATATCGGTATGCAATTGTATATAGCAGGCTAGCGCTTTCTCCCACGAACACCCAGACGCCTGTCAGAGACAGCATCCTCATCCCTCATGTTGGAAGCTGAGGGGGTACTGCTGCGTGTGTTGCGTCTTCCTGCAGTGGCAACTGGCATAGCTATGCTACTCAAGCTTGAGGCCCCCTCACTACCCTCTTCCTGCGTGGACATGTTGGCCCCAATTGTGGTAGCATTCAGCAGTTCCACTGCATTGGTTACGTGGTCCAGTGCCTTCGCCACATCCCCGCTCCAATGGCACATTTCTGTTTGCAAGGTCACAGACCTACGTGCCAGCAGTGCAGTTGATGTGGCCAGCCTATTGTTTGATTTGGCATAGCTTTTGAGGTGCTGCATTAGTTGCCGATGGTTTCTTCTCTGTGATGCATGTCCCTCCTGCATAACCTTGGTCATTTGCTGCACACTATCGCACAGTACTGCAATGTTGACTGCCATCTTCCCAATTTGTAACTGCACTAAACGTGTGTTCTTGGTCTGCAGGCGCTGCATGCGGAGCATCTGTCCCTCAAGACCACCCCAGACATAATTTGGTTGCTCCTCCTGCTGTGTTCTGCGTGATCTGGCTCTTCTACGCCGGACACTGACATTACTTCTGCGGACCTGTGTTTGTGGATTTGGGATGGATGTGGCTGGGCCATGCCTGGACTCATGTGGTGCATTTGTCTCATCGTCAGACTCCATGGTGACCAGTGGTGGGACAGTTGCCCTGCGTGTGTTTGGGGCACTGGATGGATTTGTTGGCAACACCGGTGTGTCCATATCCTCAACTGCGCTGATGTCCTGTATGTCCTGGTTGTCACTATCCTCAGCTTCTACACGTTCTGCATCTGTGAGATTTAACAGTGCAAAACCAGCATTAATTTAAGTATGGGATGTCATGTCACAGTGATCATATTTTTACTTTGGCATTAAATTTGGAATATGTTCACTGTTCTGAGTTGTTCTTAGCCTATTTGTGTGTTTGACATTGTATATGCTTAACCTGCCTACATCTCCCATAATGCACTTCCCTTCATGGATACATTGTGTACTGGATGTTCTGAGTGTGCACTTGTGCTGTACTGGGGTGGTGTACTACCTTTATTATTTAGGTCAATGGTAACATGCAGTCATCTTTCCTTCAGATGTGTTTGCTGCTCCTGACGTGTCTAGCTGTGTCACACCGACAACAGCTTCAGGCTGGATAGTGGATTCAACCATTTCCTCCATGGTAGTGTTCCCAGTGTCTATCGGTGTTCCCCCTCCTGTCTTCCTTGCTTCCTTCAGACGGGCAGCTATGCGCTCCTTGGCCCGACTGCGCATGTCGTACCATCTTTTCTTCAGGTCGTCGATGGTGCGGTGTGTCACCCCACTGGCATTCACCCGGTTCTGGATCCGGATCCATATTTTCCTTTTCTCCTGCTCTGCCACTTTCAATGATTGTTTCCCAAACAGCTTATCATGGCTGTGGACAACTCCCTCAATGAGTGTGTCACTTTCTTTTTCTGAGAATTTCATTTTCCGCTTCCTGCCTGATTGGCTGTCCTCTGCTGTTTGTGTGCTTTCCATTTTCTTGCAGTTACCAGGTTTTCCAATTGCTCAATGCCACTGCTAGTTAGCTCCCAGAGCCAGCTCCCTCCTCTCCCTCTGACTGTGCACTGGGAATGGGGCTTGTGCTGCTCACTTCCTGGTTCTGATGTCATCAAGGTGCATCACAAATGCGACTTCGCTATTTGCGAATTCGCTATTTGCGAGTCGCAAATAGCGAAGTCGCTATTTGCGAAATCGCTATTAGCGAATTCGCAAATTTCGGATTCGCAGTAGCGTTTGCGATTTTTAGCAATTCTTTATTTTTCCGCAATTTTTTTGTTGCATCTGTTTTTGCGATTCGTTATTTGCGAATCGTTAAAATTCGCAATTAAGGATTCGCAAAATTTTACATTGATGCATGTGCCCCTTGTTCCTGAAACACAGACGGCTTTTAGAAAAGTTTTTTTTTTTTTTTTACTGTCACCTGTTCACAGAGAACCCCAAAAATAATCCCACGCAGAAATGTATAATTTAGAGCGTTTTCGATATACAGTGCGGAAATCTAGATCTATATTGTAGGTGAGGCAATGGGCATTTCGTTAAAAAAGACAGCCCTAACACTAATGTTATTTTTTTTCCATTATTTCGGAACTTTCTAAATATGTCCGAATTCTTCTACTATCAAAATACCGATTCCAGAATTCACCAGTTTAAATCTATTTATTTGTGGCGTTTCGAAGCATAAACGGCGATACCTTTGTAAGCTCCGCCACTGCCGCCGAATTGTTGAATTGTATATTTTGCTATTGTTTCGAGTGTTCGGGGGGAACACACTGCTTCTCGTCCCGGCCACTTCTGTATTTCATCCAAATGCACATATGTCTGGGGCCTTAGCCAGTCAATGGGTGTATCATTAAAAAAATAAAAATAAACGAAGGTGACCACGACATCAAAAATCCAAAGCACCAAGAAAATATTCAATAGCACAATTCAGACATATTTCAATAAAAATGTATTGAAACTCAGCGACGTTGAAGAAAAAAAATATGTATACATGAAACTGAGATTTTTCAGCATTTTTTAAAACATAACTTTTACCTTCATGTTACATTTATTTTGCCAGCTCAAACCTCCTGCCTCACCCGGTTATGATCCTCTGCAGTAACTCAAAACAGAAAACAACACCAGAAGGACCCATTTCAAACACTCAAAAAAGGGAGCCCACTTTTCTTCATATCCCTTGTCGCGTTGCTGTTTCATAATTCCAGATGGACGGGAGCACTTTTGACTCAGCCAAACAGCCACGGGTGGCGCTGGTCGGCAGGGTTTTCTTTCTGCAGTGACTTAACTGTTGGGTTGTGGGGACTTAACGCACACAAGAATCAGCCCCGACAAGCAAGTGGTGGCCTCCCTTCCCTGCAGTGGTCTACGATGAATGCGTTTGAAATGAAAATGACTAGGGGGAAAGAAACAGCAGGAACTTTATTTACAGATATTTACAAGGTCAATAAATTAAAGTGTACGTACGAGTGTTAATAATTCACGTATTTACAGTAGATATCAAATAATTACAAAAAATACTTTGTTTTTATTAGAACCTCTGTCTTCGTGTGTGTTTTAAAATCTTGTTATTGCAATACACTAACAGAAATGTGGAAAAAATGAAAAGCTTCTGCAAATTTACCAGGGCGCCACCCAAAAAAGACTCTTCACTTTTTGTTTTAAACATTTCTAATGCCACTTGTTGGGTGAAGGTGGAAACTGAGAAAAGGTTGGTGAGAAGAGAGTAGAAACGGGGCAGGGAGTATGTTCCTAGGGCCTGGGACAAGTAATGAGAAAAGAAATCAGCCACCGTGCAACATGCAAAGGCCATACAGTGGCTCTCAGAACATCACAATGCTATAGAAAGACATAGCGTCTCTTAAACTAGGCTCGAGAGTGGGGTCCGTAGCGCGCCCAAATTAATTATATGCACCGTTTCTCTTCTAGGAGTTATATGGTCTGTTTCACCGCCTTCATAAGTTGAACACCAGTATATGGTGAATAAATTGCCTGCTATTTGTATTTTATTTTCATGCGGGTGTCCCATGACTTAAATATTCTGCACATATGCGTAGGCATAAATTAGTTTGTTGAAAGAGAATGGAGTTAGCAGCTTTGGAAAGAAAAGAGTTTCTCCAAGTCACCTGTGTCTGTTGTATACCTTGCTGAAGGTGTGGCTTTAAAGGTGTACAGGCGCACACCCATTCATTTATGTAACCCTGGGCGTAGTTCGCGTAGTCGCACTACGCGTAGCTACGCAAAGTGCACTTTGCACTACGCACGCTATGCGTAGCTACGCGAACTGCGTAGTGCGGTAGGGAAATGCTGTTCGCAATGATTGCACAGTGCCGGATGCTTGCCCGCACTGTGCAATCATTGCGAACGGCATCGTGCACCGTGCAAGCGGTCGTTTTCTGCCGCTCGAGTAGATTTGTACTCGAGCGGCAGCTTTCTCAACGCGGACTGGTAGTTTCTCATCGCGAGCGGTCGCGAGCATACGCGACCACTCGCAATGAGAAACCTGACCTCCCCGCGTTGAGAATCTCGCCGGGAGGTTTATTTTCCACGCTCGCGATCGGCAACTTGATGTTGCCGATCGCGTACGAGGAAAAAGTATCGCCGGGATGTTGATTTTGCTCGCTCGCGGTCGCCAACTTGACGTTGAGGACCGCGAGCGAGCAAAAAATGCTTGCTACGTTAGGCTACGCATTTTTGCACTGGGCTATGTGCGATTCGCGTAGCACGTAGTTGCGCAAACTACGCACACTCCGCGAGCGTAGCGTAGTTTTCCGCCCAGGGCTACATTTATGTTCAAATCGATGACCACTACGATGAATATTTTATAATATCCGGTCAGTGGCGTTACACATGCCTCATTGCACCAGGCCCCTTGCGCCAGCAGCGCAACAAAGGTGTTTACATGGTCTACTGCGGCCTCCGCCATGTCTGTGGCAGTAATTGTACACGTACTGTGTGCTTCAAGAACCCCAGCAGACACATCGGAGTGAACAGAAGGGACCTCACAAAGGGGCTCCGGAAGGCTGTATAGTCTGACTGATGCCAATATTGGCCTGATGGTTATCTGCTGCGTTAATGCCCGGCCTACAAAGCTACCCGAGGTCGTTCCAAACAGTGAAAAGGATGTGTTGGAGCAAGTATACTACTCCAAATGCCATCCTGGGTCAGAGGCGGGTATTCTTCACAACATGGAAGGTGTGTGTGTGTGTCGTGAGGTATGTGGTTTAAGCTCCCTGCCAGGTAGAAAAGTGCTACGTCAATTCGAAGTGATCAGTGGAAACTGGACACCACAGAGTGTTTATTTACAGCCTTTTCTGGCCTCAGAAGGGCACCCAGGTAGCCTGCTATATTTTAGTGCCCCCCCTTGGTGAGTAGATGAAGTGTGTGTGCGTGCGTGCGTGTGTATGTGTGTGTGTTCACATGTTGCCAAGGCACCTATCTGCACCACACGGTTAATATGACCCAGACCTGCTCCACAGCACAGGCCGGTCCACATCCCCAGCATCACGGCCCTTGTGGCCTCTCACCTGGGAGGGCGGGATGGCTTCCTTTCCACTCAGGGACTACTGACATTAGCTCTGTGGCATCAGCATACTTATAAACAGACACAGACACATTTTGGGGGTAACAGATGTGAGACGAGCTCTTAGTACAGGGGAAACAAAGTGCTTCTGGAACGAGGGCTCGCTGCTCGTGTCCACTTCTTTCTTGGTACCAGGGTGCCATGGGGAGAACTCTGGGCTTCAATTGCCCCGGGGTGACCTCTTCTTAGTGTGAGGTTGACAGTGAGGCCCGTGTGCTGCTCTGCCAGGGTGAGAGGTTGGAATTAAGAGGTAAAGTCAACAACAGTTTTCCAGTTGTCTCTCCCTATGCAAGAGCTTGGCACGGAGGAGTAATGCAAGCACAGTTGCCCAGGTGCCCACCTTCCTGGGTGATAGATTGGCATGGAGGAGTAATGCAAGCAGTCTTCTTGGGTGAGAGGTTGGCATGGAGGAATAATGCAAGCACAGTTGCCCATGTGCCCCTCTTCCTGGGTGAAGGAGCTTGGTTGGGAGTTAGAATTAGGCGACACCGTTCCCATGCCATCTCCTCTTTGTAGGTAATACCTCTTCCTGGATGAGTGGTTGGCACGGAGGGCTGATGTGAGCACAGTTGCCCAGGAGGCCCGTCGTCCTCGGTGGACGGTAGGCATGGAGGGGTGACACAGCAGAGTTTCCCGCAAGCCGGGTGAGAGGTTGGCACGGACTGGCTGCTCAGGGGGAGCTGCTGCAGGCTCTGTCCTTGGGCTCCAGCCCGCTCACCAGGCGCTGGATGCTCTGCAGCTCGATGCTCGCCTCCTTGTTGGGCCCCAGTTGGGCGACAAGGACACAGAGCCCGAGGACAGCATGGACGACCTGCTGGTCAGTTCAGAGCCCGAGACCAGAGTGCCCGAGGAGGGGCTGGGGGTCAGGTGGGCTGCCTTGGCCTCCAGGAGCATGCTGCTGCTGGGCACGCCGTTGATTAAGCCAGATTCTTATCTTATCTTACCATCTCTAAGAATCCTCAGGTCGACTGGATGTTTATACCTGCTGAATAGTGTGAAGGGGAGAAAATCAAATTTACTCAGACTAACCAAATAAACTTCATCTGAGACTCCGAAAGGACCACTGACTCCGAATTCAAATTTCAGGGGTTTATTACAAAGCCAAAAATAACTGCACATACAGGCACCTCATCACGAGGTTAAGAAAATAGATGGGCACTAGTACAAACATCATCCCACGCAGGAGTTTCATCCGACTCAGTATAAGAAGAATAGTTAACTCGAGAAGCATTAGGCACGCAATGACTGCTCCAATCTCTATTTTAGCCTAGAAAAGAAAAGCGTTAATCTATCCCTACTCTACCACTAAGGTGACATCCCTACTTAACAATTTTCCCCAGGAAAGAGAAGGAAAAGGTGTCAGTTGTGAAGACTTCATAAGAAGTGCACTCACTTTTCATGATTCGGTAGCCAAAGCTACTGAGCTCGTTCTAAGATGCTCTTTCCTACCCAAGTCCCTCTCTCTGCCCTTCTCCGATCCTACATCTCGTCTCCTCAGTCTGCTAAAAATCTGCTCCAACTCAGCTCTCCACCCTCGGGGCACTGTCCCTAATACAAAATCCACAAACAGTAGAACACGCCAATATCACGCCCCTTCAGCCAGGTCTTCTTTCTTGTATTTTTCCATCGAAACTCTTACTTCATCCAAGACCGTTAGAGTGGACTTGGGTCCCAGACACCTTCTCCGCTGAAAGTATCATATCTGCATTCCAATGCACTCCCATGTCTGCTTCTCCTACCATCCTAACTCCTGAAACAAAGGGTTAGTCTTCCCTAACGAGACATGTGTCCTTGCACCTGCACCTGCAACAGAAGCACGTTAACGAGAAACCTTCTTCTTGCACAAATCTGCTGACTGCGTCTAATGAGAGCCTTCCCAAGGAAACACTTTCCGGCCTACAACTTTTAAGCTAACATAAGAAACAAATGGGTCTTTCTTTTAAACGTAAATGCGATTAGGCCTTTACACATCTAAACACACATTTCTAATATCCCATCTACAAGCATTCATTTCATTACATTTCATACACGAATAAGCAAACTACACGTGCAGACTTTAATATGGTGCACGTTTAAACCTACTGCATCACATTATACATGAACTGATTCATTTATGCATCATCTAAAACACATTTTCAGTTAAGCATTACATTAATCTTCATAAATCGCATGATTACATTTCTATTCACACTTACATTTGCTGCTTTAGTACTACATTTCTACTGACCACACGTTAATACATTTCTTTAGATATGCGGGTGCGGACTACTTGTGACTATGTTGCACCCCTACAAATCTCAGAATAGAATGACGCTCTATCAGTTCCCCCCTTTGATGACTAGTGTCATCACACCTTCACAACTTCCTTGGAGAAAGAACCGACCTAAACAGAACTTGTTGCCATTCTCCCCTGTCGGAACCTCTCCAATCTCTTGATATTCTGATAGTGACTGCCCTGCAGTCTGGCCATTCTCTTCTCATTCTCCCTAAGAGCTCTCTCAACTCTGTTTGCATTATACCACTTATAGGCTCTGGCAAATCCCCACAAACAAACCACACAAACCACAATGATAATGAGAGGCCTCAAAACATAGCCAAGAAAACCTCTCCCCAAGTTCGCAAACCAACTCCCCACTTGGCCAAACCCTTTACCAACTTTCTCCCAAACTCCTTCTTCAGTCAGATCCTCTATCTCATGGTGGATTGTAGTGATGTTACTTATATACTTCTTCAGATCTTTGCTGTTATCTGGTATATAAGTACAGCACTCTTGAACCCTCAACATTTTACAGACTCCGCCCTCTTTTGCTAATAGGACATCTAAAGCAAGACGGTTCTGCAAAACCATTGTCCTTATTGATAACATCTCTCCATCCACAAGCAACAACGTCTTAGCTGTATTTGTTGACAACCTATCAACAACAGTCGCCAACCTTCTAATCTTCACATCATTCAGAATCACTCCCAAACTTGGTATCATTGCTCCAAAAATATCTCCAATCACTGCTCCTGCACTTTCACCTCTCTTCACTCTAGAATGCTTTCTGCCCTCTAGAAGCTCTAGATTCTCTGCATGATAGATCTTCGGAAAAATAATCCCCAAATAACACGTACCATACCAATTCGCAGGCAATCGCACATAAGCAGTTTTTCCACACACATAATATACCGTTGGTATCACTTGTACATCACCTTGCAGAAAGTTCTTTGCTGACTCTTCCATAGTAAAAACGTGATCACACGCACTTTGTCCCACTGAGGCCTTATCATAATAGGTCTGCACACGTCTCACACACAACTTCCCTCTCTGCGCCATATCCAAAGCTATAGGGCCATGAAGTCTCTCCTCATCCGTCCAATCTACTGGACTGTCCCCTGTCTCTCGTGTCTGTGTTAGTTGTCTATATCTATCTTCTACCTGATCTACAAACTTTTTCTCTACATCTGTTAGTGAGCATGTCAAATTGTGTCTATGGGCATATGCTGAATCTAATTTCAAAGCCGGCATGAAGTACTTCCCAAGCCTATCGTCCTGCTTATAATAATCATACTTGTTCAAGTGCTTATAATCTGGAACCTCTGAGAGCACTGCATCATAATTGGAAAAGAAATACTCATAATGACCTCTTCCATAGAACACACTAAGCAACAAACTACATGAAATCCCATACGTCAGTGGAAGGTGGTGATACCTAAAACCCTCATCCACTGAAGTTGGCAACTGCATACACACATAACAATCTTTCGCATCCATCGCATCCACATACTCATACAGCAGCTTGGCATACGCATTAAGCTTAAAATCACTTCTAGACAAATCTATGTGTAACCTATGACTATCTTCATTTAGCAAAGCTCTTTCAGCTGCTATGGTATCCTCCTTCTTGCTAGAAGTAGTGGGTGTAGGGGTCCCTTGCACCTCCCCACTGCTTTCTCATGTGAAACTAAATATGAAACTACAACTACTATGATTATGGAAACTGTCACTCCACCTACAAATGTGCCTACTATCAATTTGGATCTACGATGTGAATCTCCAGCCTCCATGATTTCGGAAAGTTCTCAAAAGTTCTTGGTTTCAGCAACGAACACTCAAGAGTCTCTTTTCTCCTCCACACGTTGCTTGTTAACCAGTTCGAACAACACTCCGGAAAAGCTGGAAATTCCCTTTGTAAATACAGTTCCTTATTTACACAGTCCAGAAAAAGACTTCCTTAGCCCTCTTTCTTCTTTTTCTAAATTTATTCTTCTTCCACTCGAGCCTAGGTTATCTTCTTTTTAGACTCTTATTTACAGCAAAGTTCATTCTCAGTCCAAAATAAGATCAGATCCAATTATCTCTAAAACATGCTGCAAAAGTTCAAGACGAAGAATTATCATTTCATGCGACGGTGGCTCAAAACCAAACGATGAAAAGGTCAATCTGTGCAAAATCAGATGTCGAACTCTGCTCAGAAGTGGAGGATTCGGAACCGTGAGAGTCAGCACTCCTTCGATTTCAAGTACTGGAACCAACAGTCCCACATCGATTATTACATTAGGATTCTTGCTGATCACTGTCACGGACCTCAGCCTCCCGGAACTCACCACTCCCGGCATCAGTTACTGCGTAAGTCCACTCCGGGGTAGCGTATCTCTGACAAGGCACTCTCGTTCTTTTTTTACCTTCTCGGACCTCTCTGAGCCTGTTCTCCATCACTTGTTTCTGATTCAGATGTCTCGGACACTGGAGCAAGATCTCTTTCAGGTGCCAATCTCAGATTCAGCCGCCTCTGCCTTGCGGGCCAAACCTCTTCTGCTCTGGTGGCGCTTCTGCTTTCTCCCTGAATACCCTGTGCATCACTTCCTTCTTCTGCTGAATTTGACTCTACACCACCCACAGCAACACCTCCTTCATCCGAGTCAATGTCAGGGTTCTGATTGACAAAACCCCCTTCAGCTTGTTCTGGTGCACAACCAGCTGCGTCAGCGACCCTCACAGCTTGACTTGCCCGCTCATGTGGCCCTGCCACATCAGCTGGATTTTCACTCACGAGAGGGGCTGTTTCTTCCAAGGTTGCTGGAACTCTGTGGGTATGGGAGGCATGTACCCAGTTTGGCAACCCTCCGCACTTCACTGCTGTGTTCGTTACCAGTATCACTTGGTAAGGGCCTCGCCACCGAACATCCAAACAACTCTTCCTCACGTGCTTACGAACAAGCACCCAATCACCTGGACACAGGTCGTGGCATAGATCACTCGAGGCTGGAACAGCTGCCGCCTGTACCTGCTGGGACACAGAACGGATCACATCAGCTAGTCCCTTGCAGTAATTAAGAATCAAGTCATCAGTGATGTTTATCAAGGCTGTAGCTGGCACGGCTGGCAATCGCATCGCCCTCCCCATCAAGATTTCATGCGGGGATAACCCAGTCCTCCTGTCTGGGACACTGCGGATACTCATAAGCACAAGGGGCAAAGCATCAGGCCACTTCAGAGACGTTGATAAACACACTTTTGCCATCCGGGCTTTCAAAGTCCCATTAACCTGCTCCACAATCCCAGAAGCCTCTGGTCGATAGCTGCAATGTAGTCTCTGATCAACATTCAATGCGGCACAAAGCAACTTCCTGATTTCACTGTGGAAATGTGTTCCTCTATCTGATTCCAAAGAGGTTGGAAAACTGAATCTCGGAATGAGCTCCCTCAATAATAGCTTAGCTACTGTGAGAGTGTCACACCTACGCGTTGGGTAAGCCTCTACCCACCGTGAGAAAACACACACCACAACTAGAATGTACCTCAACCCGTTACACTTAGGCATCTCAATGAAATCCAGCTGCATCCTATTGAAAGGTCCTCCGACCTCCCAATGTGACTCAATGTAACCACAGACTTCTTTCCAGCATTCATCTGTTGACAAGTAACACACCTCTGACACACTGCTTCAGCAGCCGCATGAAACCGTGGATTGTACCACGTCTGTCTAAACACACGCACCATTGCATCTCTGCCAAGATGTACTGCACCATGTATCAGCCTTGCCATCGGGCTCAATAGATTTTCTGGTAACACCGCTCGAGCATCACTTGAAACTCAAACGTCAACATCTCCTTTCTCACATGCTGATCTGATCCATCCATCTCGTTCCTGCTCTGAAACCTCATCCTGCAGTCGCTTGAGTTCCTCCCAAGTGTCTGCCATGGCTAACATCATGTTGAGCTCGGTTCTCTCTTGGCTCTCTCCTGTGTAATCTCCTGTGAATATACATCCTTGCTCTGCACAGAAACGGGCAACTTCATCAGCGTAATTATTACCCAAGGAGACAAAATCAGTCCCCCTCCCATGGGCTGACAATTCACTACTGCGATTTCCTTAGGACATTGCAATGCGTCTAGTAGCTGTCTCACATACTCTCCGTTCCTAATAGGCGAACCAGATGATGTCATAAATCCCCTCTGTGACCATAACTGTCCAAAGTCATGAACCACACCGAACCCATACTGGCTGTCAGTGTAGATCGGATTTGATCAGCGGCCAAACTGACACGAGGCAAGGCAATGATTTCAGCTACCTGTACGGAGTGTACTCCTTCTAGACAAGCAGCCTCAACCACTCCTGTGATGGTACATACAGCAAACGCTGCTCTCAACTGACCAACATTGTCCCTTAGACATGAACCATCGACAAAGAAAATTTCATCAGGGTCAGGCAGTGGTTCATCGACAATGTGAGGTCTCGGTTTGGTGCATAGTTCAGTCACATCAAGACAATCATGGTCCTCACAATCTTCACCATCTGTATTCGGTACAGGCATCAATGTAGCAGGATTTAAGACAGAACACCTTTTCAGAGTCACATTCTCAGCAGCAAGTATGACTTGCTCGTATCGTGTTAACCTATTGTTTGTCAGGTGCTGTGTCTTAGTCCTTGTCATTAATAGTTCAACAGAATGTGGCACATGCACCGTCAAAGGGTGACCCATCACGATGCTTTCACATCTTTCAATGCTGACACCTGTTGCAGCAGCGGATTCGAGACATCCGGGCAACGCAGAAGCTACTGGATCTAAAGTAGCTGAGAAATAGGCAACTGGTCTATGGGCACCTCCATGACTCTGAGTTAAGACTGACAATGCGCAACCTTCTCTCTCTCAACAGAACAATGAGAAAGCCTTGTTGTAATCAGGCATTCCCAAAGCCGGGGCACGACACATGCCCTCTCTCAGCTTCAAGAATGACACCAAACAGTCATGGTCCCATGGTACCGGATCACTCACATCCTTGTGCGTCAGCCTCTGCAAAGGCTTTGCCTTCAAGGAGAAGTTGGGAATCCATTGGCGACAGTAGCCAACCATCCCCAGGAACATTCTGACCTCTCATTGAGTGGTATGCACAGCCATTTTCATGATTGCTTCAATTCGGTCTGGTGACACCTTCCTCTTGCCTTTCTCAATTCTATGGCCCAAGTACTGCACTTCGCTCATACAGTACTGCAACTTGTTTGGAGACACCTTCTGTCCATTCTCTGCCAAATGATTCAGTAAGGCTATTGTATCAATCCTGCAAGCGTCTTCTGTTTCTGAGACAATGTGCTGATCGTCTACATATTGCACGAGAACTGAGTTCTGCGGCAACACAAGACTCTCAAGATTCTTCTTCAAGATCTGATTAAAGATCGATGGACTCTCTGTATACCCTTGAGGGATACGACACCATGTTAACACACGATTTTCCAGCCGGAAAGCAAAAAGAAATTGGCTTTCCTCATGGAGCGGTATCGAGAAGAATGCTTGACACAAGTCAATCACTGTAAACCACTCGGCTTCACATGGAATCTGAAACAGTATCATTGATGGATGCGGTACCACTGGACAACAGGGAACAACTATCGTGTTGACCTTTCGCAGGTCTTGCACAATCCTGAATTTCCCGCTCGGTTTCTGTAGTCCCATGATGGGTGAATTACATGGGCTACCCATTATCTCCTTCAGAATCCCCTGCTTGATCATAGACTCGATTACAGGTTTGATCCCTGCAATAGTCTCGGGTGACAGATTATACTGGGCGTTCTAGGGAATTCAACATTTTGCTTAACCTGAATCTTCACTGGTTCATCACCCTTAATCAGTCCAATCTCTTCTCCTGTAAAGTCCCACACTTCACTTGACACTGAATCTCTCAGATCAAGTGGAAGCTCTTCCACTGTCAATACAGGGTACATTTTTATACACAAGTGCTGATTCGCAACCTTAAAGGGGGCATCATCGTCTTTGGTCTGTACTTCAACTCCCTTAGGTGTGCAATAGATGGTACAATTCAACTTACACAGTAGATCTCTTCCTAACAGGCAGACTGGACTCGAGTCGCACACCACAAACTGGTGTCGATCTCGGAAAGTTCCTATTCTCACAGGAATCGGCTCAGTCAATGGGCTAGTCATTTTCTTGTTCGCTACTCCAACAACTTGGATCGATTGTCCCGAGAGGGGTAGGTTAGGAACTACTGCTGATCTCACAGTAGATCGGGTAGCACCAGTGTCAACCAAAATGGTGGTAGGGTGACCGTCAACATCCGCTACCACAAACGGTCCCCTCTGGTCTACCTCTACAAGTTTGCAGTCTCCCTCCCCCCTCAGGCACCGTCATGCCAACGGGTCTGGGCTGTATTCATCGAACCCCTCAAAAAGACTAGGCATCTGCTGGTAAGTCCGAGTTCCCTGCGGGATTCTTGGTGGCTGGGGAACTTGTACCTGCGGACTCAACGTCCCCCCTTTCATCGATCTTGGCCTTATCACAGTATAGACCACTTCAGGTACAGGTACCTGAACTACCTCTACCTCCAGCTGCACCTGGTTTGCTGGGTTCAATGGACACTTGCGTTTCCAATGCCCGATCTGGTGACAAAGATGACACGCAGTGGTCTTCTTCAGTGTCGCCACATCCATTCCCGTTTTGGGATCTACAGGTTTCCCTTTTCCCTGACCTTGCGCATTCTGATTCCCTTGATTATTCCCCTGTCTTCTTCCCAGCGTCCCTCCACTAGGCTGAACCTGAGCTGTTTGCATTTGGACAAGCATCAGTTTGTCTTTCAACTTCCTGTGCTTCAAATCTACTTCATAACTACAGTACCTTGCATACCGCGAAATTTCATCCACCGGCTTGTTCTGCCAGCAAATCAAATGTTGCTGTATCATGAGACTAACCTCTGGTCTCAATCCCAGAATGAACTTCGAGACAAACTGTCCCATATCCTTGGGGTCTAAGGTGTCTAACCCACTGTACTGCTTGAAGGCTTGTAAGAGCCTTTCATAATATTCATGCACTGTCTCATTCGGTTCCTGAACAGTTTGATCTATCTTAACCCAATCAATATCTTGAGGCGATATCTTCAGTTTCAACCATGTGATCACCTGTTCAAACTTTTTCATGACTATAGGTGACGGACCATTCGTGACAGAGTCCCTATCAGGTTCAGAAGTCGGCCATTCGACTGCAACTTTACAAGCTGACCATAAATCACCTGGTACTACAATGTCAAACAATGTGTTCAGATCAATCCACAACACTTTCGAGATTTTGACATAGCGGTCAACCTGTTTGTACCATTCTACAGGCTTTTCCCTCAGCCGAGGAAAATCGTTCGTAAATGCGGCCAAATCACCTCTACTCCAAGGCACATGCACGTATCCTCCATTCTGTACCTCTCGCAAAGGATAGTTCTCTACCCCTAACGTCCCTCCACCCGGAGGCGGCGTCTCTCCTACGTTCTTTTTGGCGTTCTTCTTCTTGGACCACCTTTCCTCCCATCTATCAAGCATGACCCATGCACGCATCCCTATAATCAAATCTCTGATGTGTGTCCTCAATCCTATGACCCTTTTCTCTTCCAGTTCTTGATCACTATACTGCAACCTATGATTTCCCTGCAGCGACTTCGTTTTGGACAAATCCACCTCGTACCTCTTTGCCAATTCTGTCAGTTTCTCATGTGCAGTCCTCGCTTTACGAGTCACATCTTTTGCTACAAAAAGCAACTCATCTTGTTCATAAATCTCTATCCTATCCAAAGGCAGATTTCCACTAATTATTTCATCTACCTCTGCTTTCAACCTCACTACATCCAACATCCTTGCCCTCATGGCACCTCTCAATATTTCTCGACAAGCTGCGCCATTCCGTTTGTCATACTAGCAGCTCTGATCTCGAGACCTACTCTCTTCTGCTATGTTCCTAGAGACTGGTCTGTTTCCTGATCTTGATCACCATTTCCAGCCGTCCTATCACTCTGATTCCTCGCAGGTGGTACCCACATTCTCAGATCTGATCTCGACTCGGCCAAAGATCTTGGTCTTGCCGGTCTCACCTCCACCTGTCCTCTAGAGGAGTCTGCGGTGGCTGGCAGTGGCGTACTCCATTCTATAGGTCTCGGAGCCTGTGCTATTTTGCTCACTGTGCCATTTTCTTTGGTAGTGATTCTCTCTCCTGCAGTTGACTGTGCTAGACTTCTGTTTCTCACTTGGTCTGGGTCATATACCAATACTATGGGTCCAATGGTAACCGGTACTGTTAGGGCATCCGGTAACCACACAACTCCCACTGCTTCTATACCTACTGGAGACTGTATTCTCATTTCCTCTATTCCTGTTGAGATTTTCCCTACTACTCTCACATTTGACAGAGTCTGCGATCCACCAGTCCCTTCTACTGGTGTCGACTTTCCTTCATTAAAGTCTGGATTAAATGGAGGTGGTCTTTCTGACAACAATCTATCTACCAAGCTGTCATCCGTATCACTGTCATCATCCTCTATGCTCTTCGCCTGCGCAACTCCTGTTTTTTCCATTAGCGGGTATAATCTGTCCCCCTCAATCGTTTCCACCCTCCATCTTTTCTCCAATGCATCCCACCTTGCATCTTGAAATGCCCTGATCGATTTTTCACTCTTTCCTGGCTTCTGTCTGTTTTCCTGTCATACGCTGCTCTAATCCATGCATGTAACGCCTCAAATTGTGTCGGTCTGGGCAGAGGTCGCAAAGAAGACATCACAGATTTCAATTGATACAACACTTCCAATCTGAATGATCCGTAGCGTGGGAAAGTCAATTCTCCCTCTCCTTGAGTCATTTTATGCCAATTTTCAAGTCAAATTATCGTGTGCAATCCCACATTCTTAGCCATGTAATGAGCTGGAGTGTCCTCAGGAGGGACTTCTTCTCCTCCCGAGTAACCACATGTCTATCACCGCTACACAATTCTTGTAAAACTTTAAAACATTTCATGATGAAACCGATTTTCGTTCGCACACAGTGTTTTCGTTTACTTCCTGATGTCAATCCACCAATACCAGCGTGACTCACACCAACCGACCTATCACAGTGCGGCACCTTCTGACGTCACTCTTCCTCCACTCGCAGCAGTTCCCCTCCTTTACAATTCGCTTCTCACACTTTCACGCATCTCATTCACACTCTGAAGTAATTATCTGTCCACGAAACGACCGGACAATCACTTCTCTGACTTTCTGTCCACCAAACGACCGGACAGTCTCTCAAAACTGTTGACCTCAAATCTGGCAATTGTCTGTCCGCGAAACGACCGGACAAACGCCTCTAACTCAATCAATAGGATTCAGACACTCGATTTTCCACATACAGCAACCTACGTCCAGCGTCGGTTACTCACGCACTCACACATACGCTCCCTATCATCCGTGGTTTGTCAACGACGTCTCATGACTCCCACAACCTCTGGTCAACAAATTTCAGCTCTGGGTGTCTTCTACAACACAATCTCTTATCCCGGGATATCAAAATCAAATCTCATGGGCCGCGCGCGCTCACGGTCCGAACCTCAATCACACGACTCTCATTCCAACTCCGCAAGACATCACACAATCAAGTCAACACCGCAATCTAACAAACACATCGCCCTGTTCATACTCACGCTGCCACGAACTGCTACTTCCGCCGCACCGTTACTCTCCGTCGGTTTCCATCAAACGCCGTCGTCCTCCGCGTACAATCCACTGGATCACCATCGCTCGGACTCTATGGGGGCCAATAATCTCTTATCCTAATCTAGATCTCCCCTTACTATCAGAGGAAACCATTCTACTCTGCTACCAACTTATTAAGCCGGATTCTTATCTTATCTTACCATCTCTAAGAATCCTCAGGTCGACTGGATGTTTATACCTGCTGAATAGTGTGAAGGGGAGAAAATCAAATTTACTCAGACTAACCAAATAAACTTCATCTGAGACTCCGAAAGGACCACTGACTCCGAATTCAAATTTCAGGGGTTTATTACAAAGCCAAAAATAACTGCACATACAGGCACCTCATCACGAGGTTAAGAAAATAGATGGGCACTAGTACAAACATCATCCTGCGCAGGAGTCTCATCCGACTCAGTATAAGAAGAATAGTCAACTCGAGAAGCATTAGGCACGCAATGACTGCTCCAATCTCTTTTTTAGTCTTCATTAGCCTAGAAAAGAAAAGCGTTAATCTATCCCTACTCTACCACTAAGGTGACATCCCTACTTAGCAATTTTCCCCAGGCAAGAGAAGGAAAAGGTGTCAGTTGTGAAGACTTCCTAAGAAGTGCACTCACTTTTCATGATTCGGTAGCCAAAGCTACTGAGCTCGTTCTAAGATGCTCTTTCCTACCCAAGTCCCTCTCTCTGCCCTTCTCCGATCCTACATCTCGTCTGCTCAGTCTGCTAAAAATCTGCTCCAACTCTGCTCTCCACCCTCGGGGCACGGTCCCTAATACAAAATCCACAAACAGTAGAACACGCCCATATCACACCCCTTCGGCCAGGTCTTCTTTCTTGTATTTTTCCATCGAAAAATTAGAGTGGCCTTGGGTCCCAGGCACCTTCTCCGCTGAAAGTATCATATCTGCATTCCAATGCACTCCCATGTCTGCTTCTCCTACCATCCTAACTCCTGAAACAAAGGGTTAGTCTTCCCTAACGAGACATGTGTCCTTGCACCTGCAACAGAAGCACGTTAACGAGAAACCTTCTTCTTGCACAAATCTGCTGACTGCGTCTAACGAGAGCCTTCCCAAGGAAACACTTTCCGGCCTACAACTTTTAAGCTAACATAAGAAACGAATAGGCCTTTCTTTTAAACGTATATGCGATTAGGCCTTTACACATATAAACACAAATTTCTAATATCCCATCTACAAGCATTGATTTCATTACATTTCATACACGAATAAGCAAACTACACGTGCAGACTTTAATATGGTGCACGTTTAAACCTACTGCATCACATTATACGTGAACTGATTTATTTATGCATCATCTAGAACACATTTTCAGTTAAGCATTACATTGATCTTCATAAATGGCATGATTACATTTCTATTCACACTTACATATGCTGCTTTAGTACTACATTTCTACTGACCACACGTTAATACATTTCTTTAGATATGCGGGTGCGGACTACTTGTGACTATGTTGCACCCCTACAAATCTCAGAATAGAATGACGCTCTATCACCGTGCAGGGCCGTGGAGAGCAGAATGCTGCTGCTGTCAGGGAGGTGCACCAGGACGGAGTAGGGGCTGTACCTCAGCCGGGGCCTCACGGCGTTCAGGAAGGGGTGTCTGTGCACCGAGCTGGAGGGCGCTGCCATCGACGCTGCCGCTGCTGCCACCATGTAGGTGTAAGGGTAGGAGAAGAGCCCCCCGAAGGGAGACATGGCCAGGCCCTGCAAGAGAAGCACACACATGTAAATAATCCTCTCACACACAACACCTATCTGCTATCGTTCCAACCAGTCAGTCCTGTAGAAAAGCAACGGGCAGGTCTGGGTGGAGAAGGGCAGAACCAGTCACGAATCAGGCCCACCCTACTGGGAATGTGGAGTGCTCCCATGTACAGCAGTCCCAGAGGGAAGAAGACGGTATCTACATGCCACCCCCCTCGTAAATCAGTAAAACATTATAAGTATGCAGTGATTTACCCTTCCAGAGGGCAGACTAACAGGTTGCAAAAAAAGTGATTGAGATTAAATAGATGAAAGAGACTGGTTTGGTCATGGCCGGTGGAAGGGCATATGCTGTCAGTTATTGTCATGCGCCTTTTCAGGCGGTGTGACTGGCAGTGCCTTGCGATGGGCCTTGGTTAGCTCTCTTCTGCTGGTGGCTCATACAGAGAAACCGTGTGCTGAGGAGTGCAGGCCCTCCCCTAGATGCCCCCACTGTAAAGGTAGACAGCAGTAGTGAGTTCTGGAGTGGTGAGGAATGAAACCCTCCACCCCCAATCTCACCCCCCCTTCTCCAGATCCCCCACTGTAAAGGCAGACAGCAGCAGTGACTCCTAGAGTGGTGAGGAATGCAGACCCCTCCCCCCTCTCCAGATCCCCCACTGTAAAGGCAGCCGGCAGAAGTGAGTACCAGAGTGGTGAGGAATGCAGACCCCCATTCGCCTGTAAAGGCGGACAGTAGCAGTGAGTTCCAGAGGGGTGAGGAATGCAGACCCCACTCCCTTTCTCCAGACCTCGCACTGTAAAGGTAGGCAGCAGCAGTGAGTCCCAGAGTGGTATGGAATGCAGACCCCCCTTCTCCAGATCCCCCCCACTGTGAAGCCAGACAACAGCAGTGAGTCCCAGAGTGGTGAGGAATGCAGACCCCCCATCTCCAGATCCCCCCCACTGTGAAGCCAGCCAGCAGCAGTGAGTCCCAGAGTGGTGAGGAATGCAGACCCCCCCTCTCCAGATCCCCCCCACTGTAAAGGCAGACAGCAGCAGTGAGTCCCAGAGTGGTAAGGAGTGCAGCCCCCCCTTCTCCAGATCGCCCCCACTGTAAAGGCAGACAGTAGCAGTGAGTCCTAGAGTGGTGAGGAATGCAGACCCCTCCCCCTCTCCAGATCCCCCATTGTAAAGGCAGCTGGCAGAAGTGAGTACCAGAGGGGTAAGGAATGCAGACCCCCTCCCCTTCTCAAGACCCCCCACTGTAAAGGCAGACAGCAGCAGTGAGTCCTAGAGTGGTGAGGAGTGCAGACCCCCCACCCCACTTTTCCAGATCCCGCACTGTAAAGGCAACCATCAGCAGTGAGTCCCAGAGGGGTGAGGAATGCAGCCCCCCCCTCCAGATTCCCCCCCCTGTAAAGGCAGACAGCAGCAGTGAGTGCTAAGGGGTGAGGAATGCAGACCCCTCCCATCTAAAGACTCCCACAGACACACTGTAAAGGCAGACAGCAGCAGTGAGTGCCAGGGGGTGAGGAATGCATCCACCCCCCCAATCTAAAGACTCCCACACACACACTGTAAAGGCAGACAGCATCAGTGAGTCCCAGAGTCTGCGCCCACAAGGCCTGAACTGCTCACTCATCTCAACTAGGTGATTCGTTCATTTAAACGTCATATTCTCCTACTTTTGCAAAAACATACACAGTAATTCAATCTGTGGGCAGAGCAAGATTAAAGTACATGTTATATTGCTTTGGGGCACTAGATTTTGTACAACTCTCACGGTGTTTACTGATAAGACAGATGTGGATACATCTGACAGCCACAGGGATTCATCTGACATTTGTCACCCCTATTTACAAGGAGGGGTGAACATTGTATAAACTACCTGCAGATTAATACACCGCATTCAGATGGGAAGGGTTAAATGAGATTGCATATAACACCCACTGTGGAAAACGATGGCTGCTAGGGTCTCGTGTTAATATTATACTGAGACTGGCTGGAAACATTTACTATTGAAAATAAAGGTGATTAGTGCAGCTGTGTTAGAGGTCAGTCCGCTGCTGGGCAGGGGTGACATGACCGTAAGATAGATAAGACAGAATACCTGAGAAGCCAGCACTTGCTGCTGAAGGTGAAAGGGCAGCGCAGCCACCGAGGCCCCGGACAATCCCTGGCCTGCAGTGGCCATCACGGTGCTGTCCAAGCCGCTGACGCCTGCCGAGGCCCCGCACACCGTGGCCAGCTGGTGGTCCATCCCGGCTGCCATACTGGGGAAAGCCCCGCCCATGGTGAACTGGCTGGGGTGTAGCAGGAGAGGTTGGCCGCTGCCCATGGGGTTAAAGAACTGCTGCCTGGCCAGCGCGTGGGGAAAGGCCAGGCTCTGCATGCGTCCCTGGCTCAAGTGAGAGCAGCTGTCCGTCTGCACCGACAGGGGGCGAAGGGTTCCTTGGGGTGCAGCTTGGGCTCCTCTGCCTTGGGAGAGTCCCGGGTGGGGCTCCGGATGTTGTCGGTGGGGAGAGACCGGGTGCTGGAGGAGGTGGTGCCCGGGCTGTGCCTGGAGTCAGGGGAGCTCTTGCCAGTCGTGCTGCCGTGCTCCCGGCTCCGGCTGCTCCCCAAATCCAAGAGGTAGGGGTGGTGACCTTAGTGCCAATATCAGCAACACTCCTCATCCCTCCCACAGCAATATCCTGGAGAAATAAACAGACAAGACACCTTCTTTGTTGGAGAAAATTGCTGCAGGTTTATTTGTATAACAAATATGCCAACATGGTGGGTTATCTTACGGGCGATCCCAGGGCAGGCAGCCCCTCGCCGCCTGCCCACCTGATGAGCCGAATTACACCGTGGCCCTAGCCAACCGGTGTTTGACAGATTTGGGGGAGGGGATAGCCCCTCCCTCCGGTGGACCGCCAGTCCACCCCCTTACTCACTCCCCCCCATAAAGGGGGTGGAGCGTTGCAGGCAACCCCTGGTTGCTCAGGTCCACAACAGCCCGTAGGACTAACGGGGCGCCGTCGCTCCTCCAGGGTCCAATGCGAGGACCTCCCTGGGGATATTTGGCCTTTGCACTCTTGTGGTGCTCCTGCAGAGGGTACCCCTCTGTACCATACAGCCTCTGGATCGCCCTGTAACTCCGCCTGCAACACAAAATAATAAGTTAGATAAACACCCCCCCAACCCCTGCCTGTATGCCGGGTAAGCGGTGGGGAGGGAAACGGCATCAGGCAGCATAACAAAGAGAGCGACCAGTGGGCGGGAGAAGTATAAGTACCTCACCCCCCACCCCCCTCCTGCCCAGAAGTGATGCGGGCATGTGGACCCTCGAGGGTCCCGAAACACTGGGCGGCTGACTCGGGTGCCATCGTGTGGCACTAAGGGTGGGCCGCCCTCTTAGGAGGGCCCCCTTCGTGGGCCCGGGGCAGCCCTATATAGTGCCAATATCGGCAACACTCCCCATCCCTCCCACAGCAATATCCTGGAGAAATGAACAGACAAGACACCTTCTTTGTTGGAGAAAATTGCTGCAGGTTTATTTGCATAACAAATATGCCAACATGGTGGGTTATCTTACGGGCGATCCCAGGGCAGGCAGCCCCTCGCCGCCTGCCCACCTGATGAGCCGAATTACACCGTGGCCCTAGCCAACCAGTGTTTGCCAGATTTGGGGGAGGGGATAGCCCCTCCCTCCGGTGGTCCGCCAGTCCACCCCCTTACTCACGCCCCCCATAAAGGGGGCAGAGCATTGCAGGCAACCCCCGGTTGCTCAGGTCCACAACCGCCCATAGGACTAACGGGGTGCCGTCGCTCCTCCAGGGTCCAACGCGAGGACCTTCCCGGGGATATTTGGCCTTTGCACTCTTGTGGTGCTCGTGCAGAGGGTACCCCTCTGTACCTTACAGCCTCTGGATCACCCTGTAACTCCGCCACAGCACTGGGTGTGGCCTCCGTCACCACAGGGCGCCCCGCCACGAAAGGCTTATTTACCTACACCCTGCTGATTCCAAGGCCTCCCCCAGGTCAAGCAAGAACAAGTCAATTCCCACTCTGGACAGGTGTATCCCATCTTCATCAAAACACCCCGTAGACTTGACGTGCAGTAGACCATGCCGGATGAAACCAAAACCCCTTTGTTCGGTGAATTTACGCATGTCGCTGTTAACCCTCCTGCGAGAGGTCTCCATGGCTTCCCCTGATCGCACCCCCTGCCACACCTGTCGGGGGGGGTTATTTCCGACCACCATAATTCATAGGTCCCCAGTCTGTTGCTCAACTCACACATTGTGGTCCTCATTTCTTGCAGCAGTGCCCTTCTACCCAGAGAAGCCAGATCATTCCCTCCCAGGTGAATCACCAACACATTGGGCGGAGAGTTCCCCCCCCCCAGTCTCTGTTGAAGTTTCTTCATCAAACGATTCCAACGCATGTCTGGGAATCCAAGCCAAATAATCTCTGTGGCAGTGAGGCCGTGCCTCCATTTCCTGCTTTCCGCCCACCGTGACACCCTCAAGACGCCTGAATGGCCAATCACCCAGACCTTCATTCCTGGTAAATAAAAGAGGTGAAGGTTTGCAAACTCGTTTTATTGAAGACTGAACACAATTACAACATCTAAAACAAAATGTACTTCATTACACTCCACCGCAAGCCACCGGCATCTGGTGCCGCAACATTTCCCCTTGCACCCCCCTAATCCTGCCAGCGCATCCCCCACTTTCCCCCGATCCCCTGGCCTAACTGTGTGCCCTCAGGACCGTATGTATCTCTTGTAGCACTGGGACTCCCACCGCCCCAGTTGTTTGATGCGCTCAGCCGACAAGCCTGCCCTAAAGGCTGTGGTCGCTGCCCCTATCCGGAATGAATGGCTGCAGAAACGTTTGCCCTGAACCTTGTTGCCCGACAACTCCAAGCAAACTTCCACTATGCGCTGAACTTGAAACTTAGTAAGGGGCGTACTGTCTGCATGCACCAGTAGGTAACCTTCTGTCGCTGGGCGCAGTGCCAGGTAAGTCGAGACTAGGCGCACCGGGCTGTACTTGGCAATATCTAGTTTGCGCAGCGAGATCACCCTCCTCTCCCCTGCTTGATCAGTTTTCGATCTTCTTACACATATGGTGAGGGCCTCCCCAGCCAGCGCCGCATCCCGCTTGTTCAAGGCCACCTCTGACATGTCCTGCTTAGACCTGGCTACCAGCTCCCCAATTCTGAGTGCCCCGAAGAAGGCCAGGCTAAAGGTGGCCGAAAAGAGTGTAGAAATAAAAACCTTTTATGGGGTTCAATGATACACCTGGTCCTTTAAAACCAACAAAGAAGAGATTGGCACGGAAGCTGTAATATCAAAAAACATATTTTAATAACCTCAGATGAGGGAGATTGCGTCATACGGTACCCGCAGGCCACTGTAGGAGGCATTCTAATGAGTGCAGAGAACAGGGTCCTTATATATACATTTGTTACATAGTCGGCATAAAATCAAGGGGAGGTCCTAGCACATACAAGCATGCTTATTGACTAATATGGGTATACAAAATTTGCTTGCTCCACAAAGTGGGAGGGAGACTAAACTGCTTACATCAGTAAGAATAGCCTGACAGTTCTATACTAGGAGCAGGTGCATTCTACCAGCTAGGCCTTTCTGAGCATGTGCAAGACTCTGGAAGAGGGAGAAAGCACATGGCGAGCACATGGCTAACTAAAATGGCTGCCAAGTACAAAATGGCTTTCAGCTCATGCTAACAGCGATTCCTGCAATCTTTAACAGGTGGCCGAAAAGAGGGCCGCTTCAAAAGCTGAATGGGTCGCCATGTGCACCCAGTCAAGCATCTCTTGCAGAGTCTCCAGTCCAGCTTGCACCTAGTTGCACAATAACACTGCACCCCATCAAACCTCTGGTGCCTCACAGGGTGCCTTTGGATGACTCAAAGTTCGCCTGTACATGATACCTTAACCTGTCTCCCGGCCACTGCCCTGGGTGGCTGCAGATGGCTGTATCTTTAAAACCTTGGGATTCCCATCGTCCCACCTGCATGATGCGCTCCGCTGCCAAGCCCACCCTGAACGCTGGGTTTGCTGCCCCTGCAAAAGGACTGACCGCAGAAGCGCCTGCCAGGACCCGCATTGCCTGCCATATTTAATCATGTCCGCATTACCCGTTCCACCTGAAAATGGAAAGGGGCATGCTGTCAGTGCACTAGCACACTAACACTGCACCCCGCCAAACCCCTGATGCCTCACAGGGTTGTCTTCGGTAACTCAAAATTCACTGCACATAATTCACTCAACCTGTCCTCCGGCCACTCCCCTGGGTGGCTACCAACGGAAGTACCGTTAAAACATTGGGATACCCAACGTCCCCCTGCATGATGCGCTGCGCTCCAGGCCCGCCCTGAAAGCTGCAGTCGCTGCCCTTCCGGGAAGAGTGACTGCCAAAGCGCTTGCCATGACTCGCATTGCCTGACCTTGTAAAGTATGCCTACATTAACTGCTCCCTGAACTTCGGTAAGGGTGAACTGTCAGCATGCCTCAATTAGAGGTAGGAGCATACCCCCGCAGGGGCGGTCTCCTCCCACACCACATCCAAACGCTTTCCCCAGTCAGATGCTAATCCTGAAAAGTGCTGTTCCTGAAAATTGATAACAAGACCACTATCAGTTATTGGTAGCCAATGTCCTGCAAGCGTTGCCCGGGGCACGGCTGGTGGCCCGCACCCCTGTGTGAATCCTGTACCCACTATGCAGTCCCTACGTCTAGCCTAGTGGTGAATACACAGGAGATCTACACCCCAGGAGTCAATAGATGAAAACAAATTGAGCCCGACAAACGCTTGGTGCGAAGTAGCTGCCCCAAACTAATAGATCACGATGACAAACGTAGTCGCTGGCCCAACATGGAAAATTACAATTAGGGGCCTGGAAAGGGTATCCCATCAGCTCTTACATAGGCATAGACAACATGTGGGGAACCGTACGCCCTTCCACCATTTGTAGGGGGAGGGGAGGCTAGCCACTGTACCTGCAGGTGTAAACCTATGGGCTAAGTCTCCCCGCATTGCTTCCGGCTCCTGCTGGGTGAGAACCCAAGGCCTGCCTCTAATTCCCATGCTGACTACCGCAGTGGGCCCTGCCATTAGAGATTATCTATATAGGAGGCAAAAGGACATGTGAAAAGGCCCGTCGACCTGTGACCTTCAAACTTGCTAGAAACTGACTTAAATGACACCAAATCATCCCCCAGGAAGCTCACATTTATAGAGAAAATGGGTATCCCTTACATTCAACAGCAGCAAACACAAGTAGGTGATGAAAGCCCTAGTGGTATCTGTGCATTGTCAGTTCCCGCAAGCCACTACTAGTCTGTCCGTGGTCAGCTTGACAAAGAATGATGTGCCCACTACTTTGCACCCACGCCCGAAGCTGGCACAAAGACGTGGCGGCAAACTCCCAAGTTAGCAAAGGCTCCAGATAGTATCAGGTGTGTTAAGTGTCTTAAACATGGACCCAATGACCGATTAATGTTGGTGACAGACCCCGCTAAGGTCCGCCCTATCCAAGGACTAGTGCAAATAAGGGCAAGGGGCCTAGCAATGGGTGTCTCTAAGAAAAGAAAACAATAACTGGCCACGCAACAAACCATGGACAGACCCTTAAGTGTCTTTGCGGTGAGGGGTTGGGGAACACCAGACGGGCAATATGCAAAAGACTAGGATACCGTTAAGCATCAATATACAGGGATAGTGACTTGTGTTTTCAACATTGGAACACAGCAGCAGCTCACTAATATTACTGCAAATAATTCCTGTGACACCCGCCCTTCTCATTTTTGAGGTCCTGTTTTGGTCTAAGAGATACTTAATATGGATGTTGCGTGGAACCAACACAATAATCTCTGCAAAATAACTAACATCTTCACACACATCGCCCGCGTGATTGTATAACACTTATACTGATCCGTAGATAAAAGCATGACAGTCATCCATGTACCTCACAATGTTAATCCATTACCGGGATGCATTTTATACCTGTACATTCCTATGAATTATGGGTCTCCACTTTGTGTTTACTTCACTACCCACGTTTGTCCGGACATCTACGTGGGTGAGTAGCTCCTTATTTTGTACAATCCCCACAAGTTGACCAACCATCTTATCACAATTGGCCTATTTTGTGTAAACATTCTAAATAATTCTTAATATTGTCCGCACAATGGAGCAAACTAAGCTGAGGTTATATAGGACCGCATAAATAAGTTCCCAGGCTGTTTGTGTCGTTCCTAGCCGCACACCAGGAACCACCATATAGCACTGGTAAAGTAGCTGCTGGATATAGCAGTAGTAGCCATTGCAGCACTTTCATAAAGTCCATGGGCAACTTCCTCACAGTGTGGTATAAAACAAAAGAGGCTGTAAATATAAAGCCTGGTTCGAATATGTAACATGTGCATCACTGTGACTTTTTGTGGCAGGGTGAAATAAAGGTTTGTGTCCTTCCCTCTGCATTATTCAATTCCCAATTGTATATCCACAAAATGGTCTGAAGATGAATGAATGTGATAGTCATCCTTGTACATCACAATGCAATCCAATTAAGGGACAGTCGACCAAGGATGTATTTTATACCTTGTCTGATTCCTTGAAGTGCAGAGCGCATTCCTCTTTGAGCCAATAGCCTGCACGGGGCGAACCTGCGAACATGGCGGCACTGACAATAGCCCAATAGCGTGATTGACGGCCCAGCCAGAAAATTAACCGCAATGTAATTGTCAAGCAAGGCTATGCCGACACCCTGCGCCGCAGGTATCCTGAATCATCAACTTAGACATTATCCCACACACCCCTCCAAGAAATGCTATTTGTTCAGCACTTACACTTCTAGCTGGTTCTAGCAGTGACTCACGAAGAGACAAGCTCATGTAAGTAATGCGTAGCAGAAAGGAGAACAATGGAACCCGTTTGCTGCCCCCACATGCCACGACGCTCGATGGAACCCCCAACTCATTAAGGTCAGTCGGAGCATGTGAAATCTTTCACTGCATGAGGAGAGCGAAGTGGTTAAACTTCCATTTAATTAAAGTTTAGTAAGCCCGCGAGAAGTCATATGGTTAACCTTCCAATTATGTAAAGTCTAGGAACCAGCGAGAAGTCATATTGAAGTGAATATAAGCTTTACCAGAAGGCTTTAGAGACTGCTTACAACGCTACTCTCAGCAAATCCTTCTGTCGCAAACCGTAAGTCTTGGATCAAGGAGATCACCCAGTTTCACAGTAAAAATGTCTAAGCGATGCCCCCCGTACTCCTTAAAATGGGTTGTCGGTGTGACAATAAAATGAACTGACACGTGTACCAAGATGTCCATGACCAAAGTGGACCACCTGCTTCAGTTTTACCCATGATCTCCCACCTGCAAGCACAGTTTGCACCAATATGGCATCGGTCTCTTCTGTGTTCCTCCCCCCAAAAAGGACATTCAATACATGGAGTATCCCTGGTATTACATATTGGACACGGGGAGATTGAGGGAATTGCCCAGAATCACAGGTTTGCAAGCCACCGCCGAGACTCGAACCAGAGCTAGGGCAGACCAGGTCCGGGACACGAGCGGGGCCCCACAGTGAGCAGGCCGGGCGGGTGGGGTGGGGCGAATTACCCCTGTGACCACCCGGCTAACCTAGACTCCCCCCTCCCCGTCGGCAAATCAACCTAACTATGAAGGCATCAGGCCATAAGCGGCACGGTGGAGGCACGGGCAAACTATTTGCCAGTGCGTACCAATGTCCCTTCCAGTCTATCCGGGGGCATTGCGGTGCGGGCATAGAGCCGAACAAAAGCTGGAAATAATTTTCGCTCGCCCCCTAATCCAGCAATGTCGCAACCGCCGCTGTGGGGGCGGGGAGGGCGTGGCTGCGGCTTAGAACTGATCGCGGTGTCGCTAGGGGTGTGTACTCACTTGCTGTTCTAAACCCAATGGTCCCACTGCAGCCTACCCAAGGGGGGGTTGGTATGAACCATGCTTGCGTCTGCCATATTGGGTCGGCCCATATGCGTGCTGAACATCAGCAGCTGCATTTCTCTTCCAAGTTGAAAAGAACTGGCAGCAGCGGGATTCGGGGTTCTCTTAAAAGGGGCGTGGCCAAAGTAACTGAGGGCGTGCTTGAAACACGTCTGTTCCGAAGCTGTGCTTGGACTAGTGTGCCGCCCGACCTGTCTATGGCCGTTTCGTTCATTGCATCCAGGTGATGACATAACAAGTAACATCATACCTAAAGCCATTCAGGCCTGCTGGCATTACTGGATGTGGTTGTATGAGCTAGATAAGTAACACTCGAGAAGGTCCGCAAACCTTACACCAGCTAGAGCGGACCAGGGCTGGGGCACAAGCCGGGATCCACAGGCTGGCCGGGAGGGGGGCAAGGGACCCATGTGACCGCCCAGCTCGGTCACCCCGGTTCCCTGCATCAGTCAGGCCCCCATCCCCGCAATCTCTAGCCCCCACCGGAGGCTCGTGCGATGTGGAGCTGCAGGGGCCGGCCCTCGTCGCTAAATGCGCACCACCGGCGCTAAAACCCCCACTGTCGGACCCAGAACCAGGAGACCTGCCCGCCCCGAGAAGCCGAGGTAAGACCCGCCCCGCAGCCCCCCCAACGCTGACAACTCTGCCGCCGTCATACCTTCTGCCTTATTCCCTTCACATTGCCTTTGGCGCTAGGGTGAGGTCTGAACCCCTGCACTCTGCGCCGGGTAGAGTAGCAATGATAGCCGCTATACACCCGTTAAGGCTCGGAATCACGGGCCCCTGACCGCCTCCTGGGCCCAAAGCACCCGTGGGCGTCCGTGCCCAATAAAGGCCCATGCCGGGCCCCCACCTTGGTGCGGCCAACCCCGAATGCCTCCTGCCGCAACGGCCTATGCCAACTCTACCCGGGTCCGGAGAAGGCCTCCCCCCCGATGCGGGAACCACAAGGGTTGCGATCAGCTCCGCCAGGCTGTGGTCGATCGAGGGGAGGGACCTGATGGTACAGTGTCGGCGGCGGTGGCCCGACTCACTAGTACCCCGGTTACTCCGTGCCTGGAGCCGTGGGCGAGGGAGGGAGCCGGACAACGCTTGCTGCCCCCCCGCACCCTGGGCGGATGGCCCACTTGGGCCCAGGCCCCATCAACTACAGGCTGTCTCCCAACAGGCCCTGACTTGAAAACCCCAGCCCCCCGCGAAGGGAGGGACCGGGCCTCACTCGTTGCTCACACCCCCCAGGCCTGCAAGGGAGCCCCGCTGGCTCCCCCCCCCCGGTACCCACCAGGCCGGGACCATGCCCCACCGGGCGGCGTGCAAGGTGCCAGGCCAGGAAGCCACGGGCCCAAGTCCCCGGGAGCTGTACTAACCCCCCCCCAACGGCAGACCGTCGCCTCGGCGGCTGCCGGACACCCGGCTTCTCTAAGTGCCTCAGGGAGAGAGGGGGGGAAGGGGTATTCGCACTCACTGCGTTGCAGCTCCTGGGGCACCATATGCTGCTCCTGGAGGATCACCACGGATCATAAAGGGCATCAGGGTTGTGGGAAGGCCACTTCGACGGATGCCACGTGGGGCCCCTATCGGAAGGCCCACTCCATCGCTGCCTTCCCCCAATGACCCAAAATGCCGTGCTGGGGAAGGAAAGAACCTGGCATACAAAGCCGTGACTTTGGCGACTGCCGGGCCGGCCTGCGTGGCTGCTGCCTCAGGATAAACACCCCTCCTGCCCTGACCCCTGTCCCACTCCCTAGCCCCCCAAGCCCCACCAGTACCATCAAAAGCGGACCACGTGGGGGCCGGGCTGGGAGCAAGTACTTGGGACGGGGTCCCTCCCGGGCATTGCCCGCGTGGTGGGACCCCAATGGGGGGAGGGTGGGGTCATAGACTAACCTCGTGGTCCCTCTTGCTCAACCTCAGGCAGCAGTCCCCGGCACGACTGAAACGGCGTCAGGCAGCAGAACAAAAAGGGCGACCAGTGGGCGGGAGAGGTATAAGTACCTCGCCCCCCACTCCCCTCCTGCCCGGAAGTGACTCGGGCATGTGGACCCTCGAGGGTCCCGAAACACTGGGCGGCTGACTCATGTGCCATCGTGTGGCACTAAGGGGGGGCTGCCCTCTTAGGAGGGCCCCCTTCGTGGGCCCGGGGCAGCCCTACATTGGCGGGGCTGGTCCTCTCTCGTGGCTCCTCCCTGGTGGTGGTGGAGATCTTGCTCGACTCTTGGGTCTCCAGGATGGGGTCGTCTTTGCTGTCTGCGTCGCTCTCCTCCTCACTGTGGCACAAGGCTGAAAGGAATGAACAAATGTAAGATTTTAGCAATTCGCTGTAGAGGACACCCAGGCATATCTCGGCAAACTGACAAAAATAACAGCCTCACGTCACAGGGGCACCGTACCACTAACAGAGAGGGATCACCCGAACGCTTAAACCCTCGTGACACCCTGAGACCCCTCTCCCGTCACACAGACACCGTACCCCTAGCAGAGAGGGCTCACCTGAACGATGAAACCCTCATGGAACACCCTGGGACCAGTCTACCGTCACAGCGGCACCCTACCCCTAACGGAGAGGGCTCACCCCCGCGCTCAAACCCTCATGACGCACCCCGAGAACCATCTCCCGTCACACGGGCACCCTATCCCTAACAGAGAGGGCCCTCCCGAACATGTAAACCCTCGTGACACCCTCAGACCGGGCACCGTTCCCCTAGCAGAGATGGCTCATCCCAGAGCTTAAACCCTCCCGAGACACCCTGAGAACCCTCTCCCGTCCATCTTGGGTCCAGTAATAAGCGCGATTGGGCATTTTATGTTCTTTAGTGCACGCAGACCGGCAAATATAGGGCTTCCCAAATGAGATCTAAACTGTAGTAAAGCAATGTTCAAATACCACACACTCTTTCTAAATACACGTATAATATTCTACATACATATTTGGGCAATCCAATTATTTCAAACAAGCTTTTTTTCTCGAATTTAATCTATCCATTTGCCGAATGATTACACACACACACACAATGAAATCGTTCTTTGCAAACGTGTGGGTGCGGGCGCGCGCGCACACACTGACTCTTGCAGATAGACGCACACAGTCGTCCCAGCAGATACTAATCGTCCCAGCATTTACAATTGCTGTCCCGTCAAGCCTCGTTATCAGCAGTGGACGACCACGCGTACCACATAAATAAACACAGGCACCACAGCGGATGTTTAAAGGGAAATTAACCCCTTCTTTAGAAGATTCGCCCAGTATCTAAGCGTTTGCACGGCCTTTCACGATGTTTTATATATGAAATAAAGAAATAATAGCACACAATCGCCTGCCCGCATTACTTTTCTTCAAAAACATCTTACGGACATGACATGGTGCTGATACATGCTCCAAGGAGGGCTCTCGGTGTACAGTTCTGTGCAGTAACCGAATAGGCAATATTTCTAAGAGGATGGCTGAGTAAACAGGAAGTGGTAATTTTTTCAATGAATGGGAAGGGGTCACCTATTGGAGTGAATGGGAAGGGGTCACATATCAGTGAATTGAAAGAGGTGACCTATGGAGTGAATGGAAAGGGGTCACCCTATGGAGTGAATGGGAAGGGGGTCACCTATGGGAGTGAATGGGAAGTGGTCACCTATCGGAATGAATGGGAAGGGGTCACCTATGGAGTGAATGGGAAGAAGTCACTTGTCTTAGTGAATGATAAGGGGTCACCTTTGGATAGTGAACCAGAAGAGGGTCACCTATCGGAGTGAGCGGGAAGGGGTTTACCTATTGGAGTGAACGGGAAGGGGGGGGTCACCCATCGGAGTCAATGGGAAGGGGTCACCTGTCCGAGTGGAATGGAATATGCATGCCTTTCTGAGTGGCCTGGGGGCCATCTTCCAGACTGAATGGGAAGGGGTCGCCTATCGGAGTGACTGGGAGGGGGGTCACCTATTGGGGTGAATGTGAGGGGGTCACCTATCCATGGGAATGGGAGGGGGGTCACCCATCGGTGGAATGGGAAGGGGACACTTTGCCAGGATGGACTGGCAGCACGCTCTACTTTTTGAGTGAACAGGAAGAGGATTCAAGGTTCCAATTTTTTGGGGGAAGGACCTACCTTAAAGAGTTATATGGTGTGCATTTTGGGACTCACCTTTTTGAGTGGAGGTGCCCACGGTGGAGATGGCGGGGGATGAAGGCTGGGCGAAGCATTTGAAGGAGGGCTGCTCACTGGACGAGTCGTCAGAGGTTGCTGTGTCTTTTTTCTGGTGGTATTCGTACACCCTCATAGACTGCAGGGTCAGTTGCTTCCTATGAACACAACATGGTTGTTACATCATGGGCTGTGTGCATACAGGAGCTTCACGCTACCACCCCAATTACAATGCCAGCACCGAAAGGAACAGATTTTTCTGGGCTAAGGACTGACCAGGAAGGATTTCTTCCCTGGAAAAGTGAATAATAGATCCTTTTTATGCAGTTTTACACTTTTTCAATTAGTCTGATTATTAGAGAACATACAACCTAGGCACCAACTTTGCAGTTTTTAATAATAGTTAGAAAGCTAGGTCCCAGGAAGTTTCTGTAACATTCCTGTTCTTAAACAAACTAAAGGAGTCGTTGACAGAGAGTTGTAATCCATCTGTTTTCGTTTCTCTGTTATTGTTTTTTTTTAAGAATCTCAAAAAGGTAAGCAGGGTCGTACCTATTAATGGTACAGCAGGTGAAGTGGCACCAGGGTTCAAGAGTGGGAGCGCCATTTGCACCGAGCTATGGTTGTGTTTCATACCTAACTTGGGGGTGAAGGGAGCCATTTTTAGGTCTCGCCTACGCAGCGCGCAAGCGCTGATTGTAGTGACCTTTTGGAATCACTCCTTACTTTTTTGGAAACTCGTGCATCTACTGCACTGTTTCCAATGAGCCCTCGTGCATGTACTGCATTTACCTTGCGGGAGCAAGCAGCGGCCTCATCTGTTTGCAATTATCGCGCCCGCCACTGCTCGCTCCCGTAAGGTAAACGCTGTAGATGTTTATGCAAAAACGTCCCTTGGGAATGTTTTGTGTCCACACCTTACTTCACACTCGTAATCAAAGTCACATGCATATAGATCCAATCATACCGACCACATCCACGCCTTGAGTCTGCTACGTATTGGCACAAAAAACCTATAGTTTATTAAATTGATAAAAACATTTTTTATTAAAACAATATATTTTTCAAGACATTACACAATAAAACCAATTCTATCAGAAAAAACACAATAGAGCACTTACAATGCATTCAATAATAGAATCAATTGATCCCAATAAAATACAAAAAATATTGCACGAGAGTTTAAAAACAGACAGTAACTTTTGTCATCAGTTGCCACAATCAAAAAACAAGATTTCACCACATGCACCTTGATGCCTTACAAGTCATAAACATCTAAGGTAATGTTCAAACAGATAGATTTGTGGCTTCAATACAAGCGTCGACGCGTTTCGAAGGTATGTTCACATGACACCTTCTTTTTCAAGACAATGATAGTGTTACTCCCGTTCTTTTTTAAAAATCTATGAACATAAACAAATATATTTAAAATACGATAGTAATCTCTTCATCTAATTTACAACCATCTTTATAATACCTTTAATTGTTTAAGCACTATATGTGCATATACATATATAAAGAAGCAGGATGAAATATTTTATGCCAATACTGCGAACCCCCAAACACCCCCTATGTTTCTTAACCATCATAATCAATCAGTCACACTTACTCTACCATTCTCCAATCCTAGAGTCATAGGATAGTATGTGCCCCTTAGTTCACATATGTTCTATTGTTCAAAAATATCTACACCCTCCATTCATATACTATATAGAATGGTGTCTTATAACTTACATGAGGCGAAGATAAACCAGTCTGCCCCAGAGTCATACGGACTTTATAGTCCCAGAAGTATTTCCTATTAGGGCGTCCCGGTTAGTCACTTTATAATCTGAGGACACATGGAAAGACAACATTTTTTTCTTTTTTTACATTGTTTAATCCATGTATTTTGGAACTCTATTTCACTACCACTTGCTAATGTTGATAGTCCTTTATTGAAAAAAAGTTTTCCTCAAGACTTACTCTATACCATGGGTGTCCAACCTTTTCTGTAGTGAGAGCTACTTCTGCTCAATGAAAGTCCTGCTTAGCTACTAGCATATTTTATCACTGTAAAATTCTGATGATATGTATTAACATTACACTATGACCACCCTAAGCACGAGGATCAGTAGTAACCACCCAAACATTCCAGGTAAAATTATCAGCAGAATGCTAGGAAAACGTTTATCAATATTAAATGCCTTCACCTGAGTAATCAAGTAACATTCAAATCACCGTATGCCGTGTGCCACAAAGGGCATAACCACAGCAGTAAGTCTCCCCAACTCAAACTGAACTATCATTCGGCTAACAACTTTAAATGTGTTTTAGAATTGCAATATTTTGTCTTCATTAGCATATTATTTTTTGAAAATACACATGTTTCTATCAAATACCACTTTCCACTTTGAGCAATCAAACTCAATTTTCCAGAAAAAAAACCTTTTCTGAAAAAGAATATTTTTTCCTTTAAAACTCAAATCAGTTTTCATTGATAGAAAATACACAGACTGGAAACATCAGCTTGTCATTTTCATTGAGTACCGCCATGCCTCTCATGGACAGATTGTGCTTCAAATACCCAGGTATTTCAATCATAGGCCATGCATGCTGACCATTACACTAAAAATTCCTGTGTTATGCTAATAACGCCCACGATTAAATCAGGGCTACCTCTGTGCCAGGACTGGATGCCCACTATATATCATTTATGGCCACTATTATGGGAGAAGCAGTTGCCATTCTGGCAGGGCTGGCTAAAAGCAGGTCAGTCATGCTCTTAATATGTCAATGATGGCATCCAGTACGGAACAACAATTACTAGATCAAAATGCCCAAAATAGTCAAGGATGAAAATATTATAGCTTAGGCACAATTATACCATGAACTGGCACAATTGCATCAGAGATAAAACTGTTATGATGGGGACTAGCATAGATATTTGGCAGTCATTGACACTAAGGGGCTGATTACAATGTGGTAGGATATGGCTCCGACCGTTGGTCGGAGCCATTCCTACCGCATCGTAATCTGCTGGTCGGATTCCTCTCCGACTGACCCATTTGGATGGTGTCGGTTGGAAAGGAATCCGACCTTTCATTCCGACCGGTCATTTCGACTGCCATCCGACAGTTGGAATTACTTCAGTAATCCCAAGGGCGACTCTTTCTGCCGGAGGGATTACAATGTCGGATTCCGACAGCCTTTCTGTGCTGGCCTTTTTGACACAGAAAGGCTATCGGAAGTCAACTTTGGGGGCCCCCAGAAGGGCCCCCATGGGTGCACAGCCTCAGTTTGGTGGCCATAGCGCTCCCCTGTTGATCCCTGTACCAGGCACCTTGAGGTGCCTGCCACGGGGTGCAGGGATAAACTGAACCTCTTCATTTACAATGAGAGCATGCATTCCGGTTGGAATGCATGCTCCCATTGTAAAGAATAGGAGTGCGACCAAACACTGTTCGGTCGCATACTAATTGGTCAGTCGGGACCGCCGACAGGAGGTCGGGCGGTCCCAACACCGAAACAATGTCAGGCGGACTTAAGTTCGCCCAACATCATATTTGAGCCCTAGGAGTAGCTTCAAGGACTCAATACTGTTTATTAGGGAAGGACACACTGTCACACACCCACACATAAATGAATGCAGTGATTCTAATTTTCTCTGCCCTGATGCATACTCTCTTCTCCTCAGCTCTTGGGTTTATCGTGCTCCCAACTAACACATTTTCAATCTAGTTCTTGCAGTCACATACTTTGGTGGGTCAGCACTGGCTACTGCTGCCACTATTTTTTTATGTCACACACGGTGCTGTGCGACTAATATAACAGGGCGTATAACATGGCCAGTCTCCTTCTTAGGTAGATTTAAAGTGGATAAAGATGGTTCCTGTGGCAGACCCATAGGCCAACACATTATGTGTTTGAGTGTTGTCATGAGGCCCTTCCATTGGTTTGGCTCACTGTAACTCTTAAGGGTAATGAAACAAGCAGTGCTGCCTTCTTTACTACACAGAGACTCTCTGAGATCGGCTTGGTTTGGCTTCACATCTGAGAGCTACTTTAAGGGTGCTGGTGAGCTACCAGTAGCTCCCGAGCTACCTGTTGGAGACCCCTGCTCTATACGCTCTGTACAAACTTCGGGCGTCCAATTCACAGGGGCAGACTGGCCTTAATTTAAGAATCACAGCAGGCGCGTAGGTCCTGGTATTTCTGCATGAATAAAATTTGTGTTTTTAATTAAACTTATATCTAATTTAATCGTGGCTTATTTTATTTCCTTATTAGTCATGCATACCTTCTATCAGAAAGTTCCTCTAATCCTTGTAGGCAATATTTCAAGGAAACGTATCCTTCACAGTATTACTTAAGAAGAACTCCTTTAAAATTTCTTTTTTGAAGTGGGGCTTTTAGATTCTTTCGAGCTCTGAAATACAAGAGAAGTCCTTCCTATATAGTTTGTTCGTTTTGATATAATCAACAAACGAGCTGCAGTATGTCTCACAGCGATTTTAAATCACACTCAGCTAAAATGTACTCTTCTATCACAACAGTTTCATATAGCTAAAACGGGGAACAACAGATGTTACTCTTTTAAAGGTTTAATTTCCATTCCTATTCCCAGTCCTACGAATGCAGAAGTGGGAGGAAATCTCTATAATTCAAATTTAATTCTGTCTATATGTTTAAACTCTAGCGCCCTCCCGTGGCAATCTTAAAAACTCACTGCAGTCCCTCTATTTAAAACCACCCTCATTCCGGAGAAAGAGCCTCGCCTTTCGTTACATGCTCCCCTTTCTCATATCAGGAAAGTAACCGGCGGCGTATCCATACATCCGTCCTGGCGCCGTGTTTAAGTTTCTATGAGCTCTGCCGGTCGCACTTTATTTAAACACTTCTTCCGGCGCAATTTGAATCACGTGAATGACGTGACGTACCTACCTCATCTATACGCTGTAGGATGCTGGGTGTTTCCAAATCACCGCCTCCACATTTATTCTACCCCTCTCTTAATTAGTTGTTTTTCCTCAACAAGGACAACTTTATTGAATATGTGAATATATGCGATGCTCAAATTTCCACGTTGGATTTACTTTTATTTCGTTTTTTCCTTTGTTCCGTCATTATTGACACCATACCACAGATTCTCCTCCTCCATATATTTATATACTATATCAACAGTTTTTAATAATATGAAGCCGCGCGGCTCGAACTCCTAAATCGGATCCTTTTTCTTGTGTGCAGGAACCAGGAAATAAAGCCGTGCGCTTGTTGCGCGTGGGATTTCAGATCTGGAATTGCAGTCTGGCTGCGTGCTCTGTTTTTACGCCCCCTAAAAAGTTACATAATGTAATTTTTCCCAAACTTGATTGTTGAAAATAGCGAAGTGCATTTGCAGGTTTTCTGTTAAACTGGGAGCTATATATCTTTTTTTTACCTTTTTATTTCTCCCTCCGTCCGAGGCACAAGATGGCTGCCAGCACTTCCTGGTTTGGAGTGTTGGCAGCCAATTAGAGCCAAGCTCGTGCGGGGGGGTTAGGCTCCGCCCAGATATCAAAACTTTTTCTTTTTCGAATTTCTCACGAACTACAGAACGGATTTACACCATTTAACAAAAAGGACTCTTTCTGAACCAAGGGCTACCTTTTTGCCAAATTTGGTGTAATTCCGTTCAGCAGTTCAGGCTGTAGCTTTGTCTAAAGTTTCCTATGGAAATTAACATGGGGAAAACGCGTTTTGGGACCCCCCTTTTTTCTTAGTCCCCGCTTGTTGAATCATCCCCAAACGTTTAAGACAGGAGCTGACCAGAGTGGGCCACTAGTTTTGAAAATTTTGCGAAGATTCGTCAACCGGCGCCAAAGTTATTGAGAAAAGAAAAAACGCTTTTCCTATGGAAACTAGGTCCTAACTATAACTACCTACTGGCGACCGCCAGTAGGTAATGTGTATATATATATATATATATATATATATATGTATGTATGTATATATATATATACATCAGGCTTGACCCTGTGCCTCATGGGAACAGTCCAGCCCGAACTGCCAGGCCATGTCTTCGCTGAACCGGAAACAAGCATCCTGGGACCGGTTTCGGGCTAACAGCCCTCATCAGCCAGGCTAGCATGAATCCAGTGGCAAAGTGAGCAAGGAACCCACGTCTGGGCATACCGTGCCAACTTAGGGCGAACAAAGCAAACACAAGGAGATGATGGATGGAGCGCTGAAACGTTTTTGTGAAAGGGACTGCCAAAGGGCCGTGCAAGAGGCACAGAGCAATAGGATGCTACAGGGGCACAACTGCAATCACTACTGTGGAACCAGAGCAGAAACCCATTCACTGATACACAAGTAAAAAGAGTCAGTCACTAATACAAGGGGGAAAGAATCCACTCACCGCTGCATGGGGGCACAGAGTCATGCACTGTTCCAGGCAGCGGGCACACAGCCATGTGTTACTAAATGAGCACAAAATCACACAGTGCTATGAGTTAGAAGCATAGAACAAAATGTGTGGGGGATGTTAGGGCTACTGATCATCAATATAGAGGCGCACTGAGAGCGCTTCGTGCAGAACAGCAAGGGCCCTCGTGTCAGAATGAGGCTGCACTGTAATAGAAATGTGAAGAGAGAAAGGGGGGCTGAATGTAAAGAAAATGAGACATTAAGAGAGCCATGTACACAATTAAAGGACGTGGGGCATCATTACAGATGTGCACTGAAATGGCAGTGCGAGGAAAGGGTCAGGTACTTACTGCTAGGATGGATGTGTGCTGGGACGGAGGAGTGAGAGACAGCTGGGACCCCACGTTTCAGGAAAGAGGTGCTCTTGGAAACCAATGGAATAACAGGGACATCTAAAATTAGCATAAAGACCCCATTTTGGCACAGTAAGAAGAGAGTCAGGGGCACCTTCTGTCATGGAAGAGGAAAATTGGGAGAGCAGTGTGGAGAAAAAGGGTTACCCGATGCCAGGACATAGTGACACTGAGACAAATGTGTAACAAAATTCAAGGGAACCCAGTTGCAGAATGAGGTGCACTAGTAGACCAGCGTGTGTGATAAAAAATGATAAAGTAAATTTACTCCTGGATATGTGCCCTTTTTCTTTTTATCACTTAGACTTGTTCAAAATAATATCAAATTTAAATTGTGGCTCATTAGTCACTCACTTATGTAGGATCATTTGCATTTCACCCTTTTACCACTGTCTCTCTTAAATGTGTTCATCCGAAGAAGCGCTGGGCCCCAAAGTCATTATAATGCAATCATGTTGTTGAAACGTCATCCACCCTTTATTGCTGATTCTCGCAAATGAATATATATGGCACCGTAGCAAACATCGATGTGGGTCATCCCAGCAAGCAATATTCTTTAAAAACGTATTTTATTAAATTTTTATTTCTCCATATTAAACATTGTTTTTTGCATATCGTACTGACAAAAAACCTCTCCGAAAAAATTGAGTAACGTCATACCTTGTTAATCTCCCTCCCTCTATTGCGCAGTTCCCTACTTCAGATAAACTCGCCTTCTCTCACTGCCCCTAAACAAGGATGACTCTTGTAAGTAGCTTCTTCCTGTCACTCGCCAGCAGCCAAATAATATTCAGAGGTCAGCTGCAGGGCACTTTGATTGTGACAAGTCATTCCCTGTGGCACGCTTCCAGGCCACAGCCATACTCAAAACCCTGCTTAAATTCCTGGCTGCTGTAGTGGTGCCACGCATTGTGAATTCTCTGAAAAAGGCATTGGTGGAACTCTGTGCTGATGCCAAGCAGACATCTTGTCCTGACAGACCAGATTATTTCACTACAGCTTTTTTGAGTGCGCTTTGCTCGGAGACTTTAAGGCACTTCTGTCATCTACAGTTGAGGTTAGCAAATTCCCCTTCGTCATACACAGGGGCAATGAGTGGGATTCAGAGACAAGTTTGGTTAGCCACAAGAGAAGCAAGTTGAGAAATGACCCAGTCAGGGCTCATCATCCCCAAAGGAAGCACATTGACAAGAAACCTCACAAAAAGCAGTTGTTTCCTGCGCAATGAATTCCTGTCATCTCCTCAGTAACGTTTGATTGTATAGCCCCTAAATAAAACCATTCATGGTGAGGTATTGCCTCCCTTAAATGTGCGTGTGAGCCACGCATACAATTAGAGTGCGCGTGTCCTACTCTGAGCGAGAAAATATTATAACTCTTAAATGTGACCTCTGGCTGCGACAGCCACCCTCAGCTTGGGAAGGAGGCTGCTCCTTGCTGACCCGCGCTTCTCTGCTGGCCTGTCAGCCAAATTGGGTCTGTCTGTCAAGGGGGTCGTCCTGGCTGGCCTGTGCGCCATTGTTTTGCATGCAGTCGTAGAGCTCCCATGCCAATGGGGCCCAGAGGGGACAGTTTATAAATTATAATTAAACTAAATTGTTCAAGCAATTGACCGCGCAGTAAAGGAATTGTTGCGTAAAAAGCGCGCACACTACCACCTTGTGGATTCTTCCAGGAAGGGCATCACTGCATTTTTTATTTTACATGCAAGTGTCGTTTTGTGGTTTCTTCGCATGTTAAGTGTCTGACGCATGGGTAGCTAAGAGACTTCACAAGTAGAACAGCGCGTCCTTCAACTAAATGCAAAGCGTAAACGGGCGTTGTGGCTTGTTTCTGCCTCATTCAAAAAAGAGTAAATAACGATGAGACAGCCTTTGTGTTTTTAGATTATTGCAGCCACTAATTCACTAATCTCTGACATAATTGCTATCTTATTTGAAGTAGGGGTATAGCATCCGCCACAAGTATTTTTAGCAACCCCCTTGAAGTACAATTTCATTAGCGTACCTCTGCATTGTGATTTTTGGAGAACCAAAACTGGGAGGCATAGTGTATTTATTTCCAAACGGAGGATAGGGTATTATTAACGATTTTGATATTCCCCAAAAAATAAATCTTACTATGTAAGAAAGAGAGGAAAGCTACGAGAGATCTCTTGCTCGCAGTGTGACGGTCTTCAAGATAATGAGGTCTGACTAAACGACGGCAACAGGCGAGGTTCCATCTTGTTCCTCTTTTTATCTGAGGCATAATTCAGGCATTGCTTGGAGAGTGCATCCTAATTGCGGCACCTGTGATTCAAATCTATATCTGAGTGCTGACTGAACTCCATGATCTGGTCTGTGTGCGTGATTTACGGAGGGAGTTTAAGGTTTTTAAGGTAAACACGACTGAGTCTCCTGAACCCGCACACCTAATACACCAATGAAACATGCTTAGCTCAACCACCCCGCCCCATAGCCTCACGCTGCAGTCTCCTGGAAGGTACAGTAGCGGGCCTACCAGCACACAAGAATTGGACCAAACCAAAGCATCCTTACTTCAGGCCCCCTCCTAACACCCCCCTCCACCCCACGCACTCTAGTTTCAGAAGCCCCACTCGTTGTGCCTGAGGCTAAACCGATCGGCAGCCGCAGCTCAGACAAGGCGGACACGATCATCAGGTTGTGAAAATATTACAAATCGCAGCAGGGCCCCAACCCCCGCCACCCCCTACCAACCCCCAGGACGTCAGGGAATGAGAAATGTCGCGCGCCGCGGTGGAAGGCATAAGTGATGGGATTCGCTAACCTGAAAGTTTATGATGCCTGGTGTGATGGGAGGGCGTGATGAATCATTCTGCAGGGGACGCCAGTTCGCGTGACACGTCAAGGGCACGCTTTGCTCCAAAGTACGTTTCCACTCCCGAGCCCCGGGGTGGACATTATGGGGCACAAAAACACCTAATTGGGAGGCGATGAGTTTGGGCTGGGGGGGATATACACGCAATAAGGTGAAGGAAGGAGAAAACTTGGGTTGGGGGGCACAATGAAGCTACTAAGGAAGTTGAGGGTGCGAATTTGGGGTTTAATACGCTTGCAAAAAAAAGGAGAATACAAGGACATTTTTAAGCCTGGGTGAAATCACGCCAGCAAACCAGCTCAAACAAAGACAGGGTATAGTCAGCTCTTTTTTATGCACCTTCAGGTCGCCATGTGCAGAAGAAATGCACGACACCGACCTCAGCGAGGAGAGAGGGACAGCAACATTACACACAGCAGAGGACATTAGTATGCATACCATTCGGTGGGGGTTATGACAGTGGAACACCCTCCCTGCGTTTTGGGAACACAGCGTTTTGCATTTTCCTCACTGCGAGTAGGCGCTTCTTTTTAGGTCTCGCCTAGCGTTGCAGCGCGAATGCACTGCCATCGCTTTGCGAGGCATGCAGTATATACTGTGGTGTGGAAGCTTCGTGGAAGCTCCGACCCACTCTCTGCCCATTGGCTTTTGTCTTACATGCTGCCTTCCGATTGGTTTGAGGCTTGTTAGTCCTTCCTCATTCATCATTTGTATCCTTCCACGGCTATTGGCCCCTTTACTCCTAACACTATTTTCTTTTAGGTCTCGCCTAGCGTTGCAGAGCGAATGCACTGCAATCGCTTTGCGAGGCATGCAGTATATACTGTAGTGTGGAAGCTTCGTGGAAGCTCCGCCCACTCTCTGCCCATTGGCTTTTTTCTTAAATGTTGCCTTCCGATTGGTTTGAGGCTTGTTAGTCCCTCCTCATTCATCATTTGTATCCTTCCACGGCTATTGACCCCTTTACTCCTAACACTATTTTCTTCCCTGTCTCCCCACCCCACCGCCCCCTCCCTCAGTCTGTGACTTCTCACCCTCCCCCCCCACTCCCGTTTGTGTTTTATTGCCTGCCGGCACTTCCGTTTTCATCTTTATTATTGCCACCTTGAAATATGCGAGTTCAAGATGCGTGCTATCCAAAAACATCTCGTGTTTAATGAACTAGATTTTAATGTTACTCTAAATATAATAAGACTCTAGGCAAAATTCGGGGTATGCATGGCAACTGACGCCTCTTAGTTCACAAATGGCATTGTTGTCGGGCGGGAGGAGCGGCAGTGTTTTAACTCATGCTTAAAACGAGCACTTTTAATAACTTCCTCTCAATTCAGTGCTATAATCTTGTGTACTGAGGTGACGCACTGAAGAAATGCACTTTTTTGAATTCTGAAGAGACATTATCGCACATTTACATCGTTTACTGTATTATTAACATGCCGATCATTTTCACGGCTCGCCCACTGGATCGTATACGCTTGGCTCGTCTCCGGCTGGCTCTACCTGCTAATTAATATATTGGCTCGCGCACCTCTAACAAAGAGAGATGAATGGATACATGACAGTGAGCCCGGTAGATGGTAGAGAAATAGACTGGTGCAAACAAACAGACAAAGTCAGTCTCCATTGCCTCACGTCAGAATCATCACTTTCAATAACCTGGAAATCTGCCGGCAACTCCCGCATGCCCCAACCTCATCCCCCTCACCTATTCTTAGTAGAAGCAGCAGATTCTGAGATGTGTCCTGCTGGTGCAGAGGAGCACGGCAGAGTCTGTAGAAGCGCTGGGATCCCTAGCCTCTCCGGGCGGGCGCCTAAGCCTTCCGGATGCCTTCACACTTAGGATAAATGAATACATTTTGTTCTGTGCTTTAGTTGCACCTCTGTGAGCACTGTCTGGTAGATGAAGCTCTGTGTTAATAAACACATTAAGAGAGGTGGTTGTGTACAAACAAACAACAGCCACAATACCGTACGTTTTGAACATGTAGTTAAATACCTGCTCATCGAGTACCTCATTGGCTGATCATTCCATGGCACTACCAAAATTACATTTGGACACATTTGCTCAACTGTAAAACACTCGCTTCTATGGGTCATTTAACAACTCGGGGCTTTGGGGTTAGGTAACCTACTTTGGATGCTGTGTAAAAGAGTAAATACAAAAATTAATGCAATGAAACTAAGCAACCAGTACTGTCTAAAACACTGTGAAAACTGACACGCATTCTGGCATTTTGTTTAGTTAATGTCGATTTTCTCATAGATGCGAGTAAAGTACTCTTAATATCTTAATGAAATCTGCACACTTTTAACTAAAAGCACCGGGCGACCTTTGACAACTAGGCAATGAATAAAGTTTCATGTACCCCCGAAGCCCTCCTGCCCCCCGCCCCCTTGGCAAACTTCATTGCCTCCCAGTGTTTGGGGTATAACCAAGACCCAGGAGAGTGAGTCAAATAGTCTAGAAAATGAAAGAGAAGCCGGGATTCGGATTCACATGCTCCGATCCCGATCACGTTGGTCAGTCTGTAAGCACTACTTTTTTAATGAGTTTCGCATTAGTAAAGCACCACGGTGTGCATGTGTGGCGACACTTCACCGAAGAGGTACGTGCCAAGCAATTGTTGACACAATCCACACATTGCGTCTTTTTCAATATATTTATTACGAAGTGCAGGACCTTTCCAAGGGATTTTGCACACTACATACATTCACTCCAAAAATAAAACGTGTAGGTAAAAAACATTGCCATTTACAACGTCAATAGCTCTAACTCACAAATGCGAGACCTATTTGCATTGGGTCTGCGTACGGTGTGCCCCGCAACACCAAACCAGAAATTTCACACAAAACAGACTAGCAGCTCGAGCGTTGTCAACGATAATAGAATGAAATGTTTGTTTTCAGTCCATTGGCAGCCAGAAGTTCTTTCCCCCAAGTCCTGTCCGTAAAAATCCAGTCGTCGAAATCCGCGATTGTTTTTACATTTGGAAGTTGGCGATTTTTAGTCTCGGTGTGAAGCGGATCTCGCCAAAGGGGCTGAAATGCCAGTTAGTTGGGAGGTGAGGGGTTGCTGCTTATCCGAAGAAAATGAAGCTGCAGGCAGTTTCCAGATATCTCTGCACACCTTTGAATACTGCAGACAGTTGCTGGAGTACCATCCCCTCCCTGCCTTCAGCCCTGTGAGAGAGGACCCCAGAGTTTAGCTCTTTTCTCTCTGTTCTGCAGCTTTTCCTCTCCCCACTTTTCGGTTTATTTGTCGGAATGGCAGGGCTGCTGCTCCGTAAACACCCCGCACATTACCAGTCCCTTCTCCAATAGCCGTTCCCGGCGAAATGCCTTAAAAAATAAAACTCCAGCGGGGTAAACACACGTAAGGTTGGAACTGGAAGCTTGTTTTCGCAGGGAAATGCAAGTGTCGCTGAAAACGGACCGGAGGGAGGCACGGGTGCAAAAGACTGCAGCAAAACCGGGCTTTCTGACACACACACTGTGCTGAAAACCAATGTCACCCCCGACCCCGATAAATGTCGGATCTTCACTTACCGTGGAAATCGGGCAGAGGTGCAGGTGCAGGGGCAATTCTTTTTACACAGCCGAACGCTACCAGGGAATCCTTTAACAAACCCACATCAACTCAATCCAAACCCCCTCCTCCGTGGTTGGAACCAAACCGATTTCTCATCCATAAGGGAAGCAGTGACCACAACACGCCTTGCGTCCTCGCCTGTAAATCAGCCCTACTGTACCTTCATTCAGCAGGAAAATTTATTGCAAGCGGCACAGGAGGTAAAAGCGGGTCTGTGAGTAAAGAGACCTGATAGCCTATGCGCTTCATTTTTTAAAACATTTTTTGGCGGGATTCGCGGCCCCAACGCGAGTTCCGCCGAAATTATTTAAAAAAATGAATTTTTTTGGCCCCGAGCAGGCCTAGGGGGTAAGGGTGTTTCTACCCTGCCCCCTTTTCTTGTTTTTTAATGTTTTTTCTACTGTTTTTTCTACTGTTTTCTTGTGACTCGGTTCTACTGAGTCACAAGATGGCTGCCAACACTTTCTGGTTTGGAGTGTTGGCAGCCAATTAGAATGAAGCGCGTGGTTGGGGGGTTAGGCTCCCTCCTCGGCCACAGATATCGAAACATGTTCTTTCTTTAATTTCTCAGGAACTACTGAACGGATTTACACCATTTAAAAAAAAGGTCGCTTTCTGAACCAAGAGCTACCTTTTTGCCAAATTTGGTGTAATTCCGTTCTGCAGTTCGGTCTGTAGCTTTGTCTAAATTTCCTATGGAAATTAACATGGGGAAAACGTGTTTTGGGACCCCCCTTTTTTCACAGCCCCCGCTTGACGAATCACACCGAAACTTTCAAGACAGGAGCTGACCGGAGCGCCCCACTAGTTTTGAAAAATTTGTGAAGATTCGTCAAACGGCACTAAAGGTATTGGCAAATCAAAAAACGCTTTTCCTATGGAAACGAGGTCCTAATTATAACTACCTACTGGCGACTGCCAGTAGGTAATATATATATATTATCTACTGGCGGTCGCCAGTAGATAGTTATAGTTACAACCTATTATCCATAGGAAATCCGCGACATTCTATTTGAAATAACTCTCTTGCCGGTAGACGTACCTTCGCGAAATTTTCAAACTTTGTGGCCCGCTCCGGTCCGCTCTTACCCTGAAAGTCTCGGGGGATTCGTCAAGCGGGGCCGAGAAAGGGGGGTCCCAAACGCGTTTTCCCCATGCATTTTCCATAGGAAACTTTAGACACGGCTACAGCCCGAACTGCTGAACGGAATTACACCAAATTTGGCAAAGAAGGTAGTCCTTGGTTCAGAAAGAACCCTTTTGTTAAATGGGTGTAAATCCGTTCAGTAGTTGCTGAGAAAATAAAAAGTAAAAAGATAGTGATATCTATGGCCGAGTAGGGTCCGCGTATCCTCCCGATCTCGAGCTGCATGTTAATTGGCTGTCAGCTGGCTGTCAACATTCCCATTCAGGAAATGTTGGCAGCCATTTTGTCCCTCGGTAGAACCGAGGGACAGAAACAAGTGCGCAAAGCGCACAAAGGGGGCAGGGTAGAAACACCCTGACCCCCTAGGTTTGCTCAGGGGTCCCACAAGGACCCCTGGGCAAAAAATAAAAAAATTTTAAAAATCGGCAGGATGCGCTCAGGGTGCGCGAATCCTGCCGAAACAAAAATCGAAGCGCGGTCTCCGCGCTCGATTGTATTTGCCCCCGGGTGGCCCAAGTCCCGGGGGCATGGTGGGGGTTTCATTTTATGTGTGGGGGCCTCAAAGGGCCCCCAAGCCCGGGGACCGCCACCCCCGGGGCTTTTTTAAAAATGGTGCGGGAGGGCTCTGAGCCCTCCCGCAGCCCCGAGGACCACCACCTTCCCGGGGCTTTTTTAAATTAATTGAACAACCTGTGTGGGGGGCTCCAGCCCCCACACGCCCGAGACCGCCACCTCCCGGGGCACTAACAAATTAAATTGGGGGTCCGTTTTGGACCCCGAAGCCGAGGGACCACCACCTCCCCGGGGCTGTGCTGATGTAGGGAGGGGGCCGCGCGGCCCCCTCCTGGAGCCCTTGATGGCCCTGGGGACCGCCACCCCCAGGGCCGGCTCCTGCAGTGTCCCGGGGTGCCTACCCCGGGACACTGTAGTTTGCTATGGCAGGACGGGAGCCTCGCGGCTCCCCTCCTGCCATAGCAAACTGCTTTGGATATTGGAAGAGAGAGCAGGAAACCTGCTCTCTCTTCAATATCCAAAGCACATTGCTTTTCCACATGGGGAGCAGCATGTCAGCTGCTCCCCATGTGGAATAGCAATGCCGGCTCCCAAGGGACGTGGGGAGCCGGCGGGACTGTGGGGGATTGGGGACCCCCACAGTCCCCAACGGAGAGGGCCAGCCCCGGGGGATGGGGTCCCCGGGGCAAGTAGTGGCCCAGGAGGGGGCCACGCGGCCCCCTCCCCAAAAAAAAAAAAAAAAAATGGAAAGGCCGGCCCCGGGGATGGGGTCTCCGGGGCCTTAAATGGCCTGAGGAGGGGGCCACGCAGCCCCCCTCCCAAGAAAATAAAAAAAGGCCATGCCCCGGGGATGGGGTCCCCGGGGCCAATACAGGCCCAGGGAAGGGGGCCACGCGGCCCCCTTCCCGTTTTTTTTTAAATTAAATTAAAAAAAGGGGTAAGGCCCTGGGGGATGGGGTCCCCAGGGCCCAAAAACAGGAAAAAGGAAGGGGGGCCACACAGCCCCCCTTCAGGGGACAAAAAATAAAATAAAAAAAAAACGATCGGGCCCGCAGGCCCCGCCCCTTCCTTTACCACTCTGCAAACGCGCCCCTAGCGCGTTTGCAGAGGAAACGAATTCCCCTTGAATACTGGGGGTCCCTGGGGGCCAACTAGCCCACCAGGAACCTCCAATATGCGCCAGGGGCTGCGTTGCAGAGACGTGTAGAGAGGCCACACCCCTTTTTACACCTCTCTGCAACGCAGCTCTGTGGCGCTTTTGGAGGTATATGGTGGGCTAGTTGGACTCCGGGGACCCTCAGGATTCAAGGGACTTAATCCCCAGCTTAAAACGCGCCACGGGGCGCGTTTGCACAGTGGTGAAGGGAGGGGCGGGGCTTCAGGTGACATGTGTGCAAACAGGCCCCGTGGCGCGTTTTAACATGGGGAATTAAATCCCCTTCAATCCTGAGGGTCCCTGGGGGCCAACTAGCCCAACAGGTACATCCAGAAAGCGCCACAGAGCTGCGTTGCAGAGAGGTGTAAAGAGGGTGTGGCCTCTCTACACGTCTCTGCAACGCAGCCCCTGGCGCATATTGGAGGTTCCTGGTGGGCTAGTTGGCCCCTAGGGACCCTCAGGATTCAAGGGGACTTAATCCCCCAACTTAAAACGCGCCACGGGGCGCGTTTGCACAGATGTCACCTCAGGCCCCGCCCCTCCTTTCACCATTGTGCAAATATTCTTCTAAAATCATCCGAAATACGAATTCCGATTTACTCACCTGTTATCAGGAGAGACCTCAGTGCTGTATCTTTCAGCCCAGTACTGGTCCTGAAAAGTAATTTTAACCGTACTTACCAGTAACTTGAATTTCCTTCCATATGCTAACATTGACTGGTTTCACTTGGAAATTCTTCTAAGTGTGGAGTTTTGGAACTTTAAAATATTCCTCTAAAATCAGCCGAAATACGAATTCCGATTTACTCACCTGTTATCAGGAGAGACCTCAGTGCTGCATCTTTCAGCCCAGTACTGGTCCTGAAAAGTAATTTTAACCGTACTTACCGGTAACTTGAATGTTCTTCATAGGCTAACATTGACTGGTTTCACTTGGAAATTCTTCTAAGTGTGGAGTTTTGGAACTTTAAAATATTCCTCTAAAATCAGCCGAAATACGAATTCCGATTTACTCACCTGTTATCAGGAGAGACCTCAGTGCTGCATCTTTCAGCCCAGTACTGATCCTCAAAAGTAATTTTAACCGTACTTACCAGTAACTTGAATTTCCTTCCATAGGATATCATTGCCTGCTTTTTGCTGAAAAAGTTTCTAAGTGTTGATTTTTGAAACATACAAATATTCCTCTAAAATCAGCCGAAATCCGAATTCTGATTTACTCACCTGTTATCAGGAGAGACCTCAGTGCTGCATCTTTCAGCCCGGTACTGGTCCTGAAAAGTAATTTTAACCGTACTTACCGGTAACTTGAATTTCCTTCATAGGCTAACATTGACTGGTTTCACTTGGAAATTCTTCTAAGTGTGGAGTTTTGGAACTTTATAATATTCCTCTAAAATCAACCAAAGTACGAATTCCAATTTACTCACCTGTTATCAGGAGAGAACCCAGTGCTGCATCTTTTAGCCCAGCACTGACCCTGAAAAGTAATTTTAACCGTACTTACCAGTAACTTGAATTTCCTTCCATAGGCTAACATTGACTGGTTTCACTTGGAAATTCTTCTAAGTGTGGAGTTTTGAAACTTTAAAATATTCCTCTAAAATCAGCCGAAATACGAATTCCGATTTACTCACCTGTTATCAGGAGAGACCTCAGTGCTGCATCTTTCAGCCCAGTACTGGTCCTGAAAAGTAATTTTAACCGTACTTACCGGTAACTTGAAATTCCTTCATAGCCTAACATTGACTGGTTTCACTTGGAAATTCTTCTAAGTGTGGAGTTTTGGAACTTTAAAATATTCCTCTAAAATCAGCCGAAATACGAATTCCGATTTACTCACCTGTTATCAGGAGAGAACCCAGTGCTGCATCTTTTAGCCCAGCACTGACCCTGAAAAGTAATTTTAACCGTACTTACCAGTAACTTGAATTTCCTTCCATAGGCTAACATTGACTGGTTTCACTTGGAAATTCTTCTAAGTGTGGAGTTTTGGAACTTTAAAATATTCCTCTAAAATCAGCCGAAATACGAATTCCGATTTACTCACCTGTTATCAGGAGAGACCTCAGTGCTGCATCTTTCAGCCCAGTACTAATCCTGAAAAGTAATTTTAACCGTACTTACCAGTAACTTATATTTTCTTCCATAGGAATCCATTGTCTGGTTTTCAGCAAAAAAGTTTCAAAGTGTTGATTTTTACAAACTACAAATATTCCTTAAAAATCACCTGTATGACTTAAACGCATTCTTTCAACTGTTTACAGGAGATGCACCAGTGCTGGATCCAGGATCCAACACTGAGTAAGAAAAAGTAACGATAACAGTTTTTACCTGCTAAGTGAATTTCCTTCCATAGGATAACATTGGTCATTCTATGAGGAAAAGTTTCTAAGTGTCAACTTTTAAAATACAATAATATTCCTTAAAAATCACGACTGTAACCAAAACGCTTTTACTCAACTGTTTACAGGAGATGTACCAGGACTGAATCTAGGATCCAGTCCTGTGGTTAGAAAAGTAATCCATAAAGTAACTAAATGCATTTAACTAGAAATTCACATTGAGCTGAATGTTGCATTGTGTTTGAAAATGTGTTGCCCATTGCAACAACTGTAACTACTGTACTTAAAAGTCTATTGCCTATGTGCAAAGTATTTAAACTAAAGTAATTCATTCTGAGAAAGTATTTTTTGTAATGTAATGTATAATGTAATTACAATGTAATTTAAAAAATAAAATCTGTAAAAAAAAATTGTTTCAAAAATGTAGTAAATCAGTATGAAAAAAATTAATATAACAATTAATACATTTAAAAATTGTCATTTACAAAACCTTTGAAATTCACTGAAAAAACCGTAGGTTTCAGGCACGTTATAGTTAGAAATTAGCATTTAAAAAACCTTTGAAATTCACTGAAAAAACCATAGGTTTCAGACACGTTATAGTTACAAATTAGCATTTAAAAAACCTTTGAAATTCACTGAAAAAACCATAGGTTTCAGACACGTTATAGTTACAAATTAGCATTTAAAAAACCTTTGAAATTCACTGAAAAAACCATAGGTTTTAGGGACAGTTATAGTTACTTGGACATTGCACTCGTACAAAACCCGTGAAATTCCCCCGTTATAGTTAGTTCAGCTAACTATAACTCGCGCCCCACAATGCACTGCTGATGACGTCACATATTACATCACTCATGACATGGTCAGTGACATCACTGATGACATCACTGATGACATCTCAAATGACATCACTGATGACATCATCCACGTGATAATCTGATGCACCTCCTCACACCCTAATATAATCTTTGATACACCCACTCTAAATTACAGACTGCCATTCGCAAAACCATAGACACTCCAACACCAATAACTACATACCCACTCACTGATTCTTAGGTCTACACACACACATCCACTCACTCACCCGTACAGTCACTCATACTTACGGTCACTCAGTACAGGACTATCATATGCACTCTTACTCCTATATAGACACTCAAACAACGCCACTCATCCATAGAGATACTCAGACACCTAGTCAGTCATGCAAATAATTAAACACACTGCCATTTACTCACCTATACAGTTATACACACACCAGCTCACTTACTCATACAAATAGTAGCACATTGTTACGCTCTTATACAATCACTGATACAAGCACACACTCATCCATACAGCCACTATCACAATCACTCACTCTTGCTTATAGCTATTTATATACTCCAACACACATATATACTGCCTTTCACATATGTAGTTACTCACACATGTACCACTGGGACATACATTCACTCACTAACACACTCTTACACACACTTACCCACCCATACAGTCTATCACAGATGCACTCTTGAAACCATCCACCCAGTGAATCACCCACTCACACATCTATGCACAGAGTTGCACACACCCCTCCCACACAAACACTCAGGCACCCATACAGATACTCAGACACGCATTCAATAACTCATATAGACACTCATTTAGCTATTCACAAACACATGCAGCCACTTACACAGCAACAGACAGACGGATACAGACATTCACCCAGTTTAGTCACTAACCCATGCATTCAGTAAGATACGTTAAATCACTCACTTATAGAGTCAGTCACGCACCTACTAAATCATCCATACAGACACTTACACACCCACTCATTCTTCAATACGTCTTTTCCTATATATATTAAAAATATTTAAACTTTACAGAAACACACAGTCACTGGATGATGTCATCAGTGATGTCATTTGAGATGTCATCAGTGATGTCATCAGTGATGTCACTGACCATGTCATGAGTGATGTAATATGTGACGTCATCAGCAGTGCATTGCGGGGCGCGAGTTATAGTTAGCTGAACTAACTATAACGGGGGAATTTCACGGGTTTTGTACGAGTGCAATGTCCAAGTAACTATAACTGTCCCTAAAACCTATGGTTTTTTCAGTGAATATATATATATATATATATATATATATATATATATATATATATATATATTATTATTTTTTTTTACCAATAAATAGTCCAATAAAGCGCACACTTGTTATTGTCTATGTATGCACGGTAATGTTGCTGTTTCAGCGTGTGATCAAGGTAGTTTACTGCCGAAACGCGTAGCATCTGAGTATTAAACTCTTGTTGCACTAGCAGTGGACTGTTCAAGTGTGCGCTTTATTGGACTAATTTTGGGTAATTAATGTCCGGTCGTGGTTTCCACCGGCATAGCGCACCACCTGGCAACGGGCTCAATCTCAGGAGGAACCCGCTTTTTTGGAATATATATATATGTATATATATATATATATATATGTATATATATATATATATATATATATGTATATATATATATAAGGGCCGAAATGTGTAATGGCTGTACATGATTAAATGAATTATCTGCACCAAGTTTGTGGTCCGAGTCCGTTTGTGGGAGGAATGAGCAAAAACAAACTACTGGCGGTAGCCAGTAGGTAGTTATAGTTACAACCTTGATTCCATAGGAAAAGCGTTTTTTTGTTTTGCCAATACCTTGGGCGCCGTTTGACGAATATTCACAACATTTTCAAAACTTTTGGCCTGCTCGGGTCAGCTGCTGTCTTGAAAGTTTTGGGGGCCGAGAATTTTTTTTTCTCCATGTTAATTTCCATAGGAAACTTTAGACACTACTACAGCCTGAACTGCTGAACGGAATTACACCACGTTTGGCAGAGAGATAGATCTTGGTTCAGAGAGCACGGTTTATTTTAAATGGTGTAAATCCGTTGAGTAGTTTTTGAGATATTTAAAGATTTACAGATATTGATATTTGAGAATTGTGAGATCTGATTGGCTGAGCCCTCCCGAGCACGAGCTTGCCTCTGAGTGGCTGCCAACACTTCAAACCAGGAAGTGTTGGCAGCCATCTTGTGACTCTGTACCGAGTCAGAAGAAAAAAGGTGAGAGAAACGATTAGAAAAATAAAAGGGGGCAGGGTAGAAACACCCTGACCCTCTAGGTCTACTTAGGGGGTAGCACAAGGACCCCCTGGGCCCAAAAAAGCATTTTAGAAAAAAAAATTGTCGGGATTCGGGAATCCAGAGGAAGCAAAAAACAAAGCCTGGTGTCCTGCGCTTTGTTTTAATAAGTCCCCGGATGGGCCAGGTCCCGGGAGCAATATGCAAATATATGTGCGGCCACGTGGCCCCCGGCAGCCCCCGGGACCGCCACCTCCCCGGGGGTTTATTATTATATGCGGGGGGCACATGGCCCCCCTGCAGCCCTGGGGACCACAACCCCCTGGGGCCTATGTAAATTATGAGTGGGGGGCCTTGTGGGCCCCCCCCAAGCCCCGGGGACCGCCACCTCTCCGGGGCTATTACTAATGATACATGTGGGGGGGCTCGAGCCCCCCCACACTGCTCCGGGAACCACCACCTCCCCGGGGCTCTAATTATTGAAATATAGGGCCGTTGCGGACCCCCGGCCCCGGGGACCACCACCTCCCCGGGGCTTTAAATAAGATGGAGGAAGGGCTGCGCAGCCCCCCTCCTGGAGCCCTAGATGGCCCTGGGGACCGCCACCCCCCAGGGCTGGCTTCAGCAATGTCCCGGGGTGCCCACCCCGGGACATTCCAGTTTGCAATGACAAGGCGGGAGCACAGCTCCCGCCCTGTCGTTGCAAACTCTGTTCACTTCATGGAAGCGAGAGCAGGAAACCTGCTCTCGCTTCCATGAAGTGAAGCAGAATTGCTTTTGGACAAGGGGAGCTGCATGTCAGCAGCTCCCCTTGCCCAAAAGCAATGCAAGCTCCCGAGGAGACGGGGAGCCAGCTGGGACCGCCGGGGCATTGGGGCTCCCCCCATGGTCCCCAATGTGAGGGCCGGCCCTGGGGATGGAGTCCCCTGGGCCAAACGAGGCCAAGGGAAGGGGGGGCATGCTACTCCCCACCTGTATCAAATACTACAAAAAATTAAAAAACCCTGGCCATGCCCCGGTGGGATGGGGTCCCTGGGGTCGAAATCAGCCTCGGGATGGGGCCACGCGGCCCCCTTCCCATTTTTTTAATTTTTTTTATAAAAAAGGGGTCAAGTCGTAGGGGATGGGGTCCCCAGGGCCCACAAAATATTAAGAGAAGGAAGGGCCACACAGCCCCCTTCTAACAAAAAATAAAAAAAGAAAAGCCAGCATCTGGCCGGAGGCCCTGCCCCTCCCTGCACCACTCTGCAAACGCGCCTCCTGGCACTTTCTAAGTTTGGGGATTAAGACCACTTTAATCCTGAGGGTCCCTGGGGGCAAACTAGCCCACCATGTACCTCCAGTAAGCCCCACACAGTGGGATTGCTGAGAGGTGGTCCGAGGCCATGCCCCTTTTTACACCACTCTGCAAACGCGCCTCTTGGCGCAATGCTGGTGGGGTGAAGAGGTCCTCTTGTGTCCTGAGGACCTCAGGACTAAAGTGGACTGCATACGCCGGGCAGCAGTGTGCCAGGAGGCGCGTCATCAGTGATGTCATTTGAGATGTCATCAGTGATGTCATCAGTGATGTCACTGACCATGTCATGAGTGATGTAATATGTGACGTCATCAGCAGTGCATTGCGGGGGTGCGAGTTATAGTGAGCTCTACTAACTATAACGGCCAAAGTTCTCTGGTTTTATATGAGTGAAATGTCCAACTAACTAAACAACTAACTATAACGTCCCTGAACCCTGTGTTTTTTCAGTGAATATATATATATTTCAACAACATCCCGAAAGAAATGCGAAGCACTCATGGGGCAAAATAAAATTCCTTAGTTTGCAAGTAAGACATTTCGGCATTTCGCCTTCAACCAGACTTGCTTCAAATCTGGTAACATCAAAGCAGTGGCATTTAAAATGTGGTTGATACATTCTCATTGGAGGGTTCGATCGTAGCAAGTAAGAAAGGACTGTTACTACCATCACTACGAACCAATGTTCATTGCAGCTATATCTGTGGGTTTACACTCATTGTCTCTCAATTGTAGCTCCCCCATTGCGCCAATTTTTAAGTTTTTAAAGTCTCTATGACAGTTCCAAACATTTCACCTGTCCATAGGTACACATTGTCAATGAGCTCATAATCTTTTTTTCACAGGTAAGCTTGATTCTTGCAGTCCTGTCCTCTTGAAATCTATTGTTCGATTGGACTGTCACTCCTTTATTCACCACTTTGTTGAAAACTCTTTCATGGGTTCCCCTTGCCATAGCCGTATTGAGAACCCGCAGGAAACAGGTCAAATTGCCATGCTTCCAACAGTTTGAATACCTGTTGAATCAAATCAGCGGGAGTGCCGTAATCCCCTTCGGCGGTGCAGTGAATAGCCAGTTGCACATGTTTTCCAATTCCACCTAAAGCCTCACTGCCCTCATGAAAGAGTTATCAACAAAGTGGCGAATAAAGGGTTGACAGTCCAATCAAACGATAGATTTTAATGTTTTTGTGGGTTTTTTGGGTGTCTCATTTTTTGGGGGGTTGAAATAGTTTTTTACGTTTATGGATGAGTAGTGATTCGGTATAGTCTGAGAATTTTACATGGGTTAGACTGAGGCCCGAAATGTCAACAGTTTTTAGATCAGCATATGGAGCTCACAAGGTCTGAATATAAGTTCCTGCTTGGCACTGTGCTACAGTATGTGTTTAAACTTTATTTTCTATGTCCCACAGAGCTCACAAAAAAAATCGGAATGTGCAAACAGGAATACCATGGTCTTGAAAATAATTTTTATTTAAGGGTTGATTGAGAAAGGAATCTTTCAGGGAGATAACCATAATTCAAAGATCTTAACTGCTTGTCGCAAATATATATATATGTGTGTGTGTGTGATATCGGGTCATTTGAGATGTCATCAGTGACGTCACTAACCATGTCATGAGTGATGATATGTGTGGTCATAAGCTATGCATTGTGGGGGCATCAGTTATAATTTTCTCAGGTTACTATAACTGCTGAATTTCACTGGTTTTGTACGAGTGAAATCTGAGCATAACTATTTAGGCCCTGTACCCTCTGTTATTTTCAGTGAATTTCTCAGGTCATTTTTATTTCCTAACTATAATGTCTCTGTAATATTATGTTTTTTCACTGAATATATATAATATTTTCTTTGAATGCCTAAATCAGATGGTATACATATGGCTATGTATAGAACTAATGTAGTTACATATTCATACATACATACAGTTAGATTTAAACATTTGTAAGCACACTATACCACTTTACAATGAAGGGAGTTAGATAAATTAATGTGTGTGGGAAGATGCAGTGTCTGTGTTTTTCAGTGACCTCTTCTGTAGATTTGGTGGTGTGGTATAAGGTATAAGCATCCTCCATGCCCAGGATTCAAATATTTGCATTTTATATCTGTGCAAGTTGATAACATGAAGAATTCTTTATATTAAATTATTTGGGCTGTTCTTACATGATTGGAGACATGCGTCATTCACAATTGTGCTGTCTGAATCTCATTTCATAGGAAGCACATTTGTGCATGGATTGATACTTTCATTATACACCCACTCATTCTTTAATACACCTTGGCATATATAAAACATGTATCAGGATTCAAAGGGACTTAATCCCTCAACTTAAAACACGCCACAGGGTCGGTTTGCACACTTGTCACACCAGGCCCCGCCCCCTCCCTGCACTACTGTGCAAACGGGCCCTCTGGCGCGTTGTAAGTTGGGGGATTAAGTCCCCTTGAATCCTGAGGGTCCCTTGGGTCCAACTAGCCCACCAGGTACCTCCAGTAAGCGCCCATGAGCTGCATTGCAGAGAGGTGTAAAAAGGGGCGTGGTCTTGGACCACCTCTCTGCAAAGCAGCTCTGTGCCGCTTCCTGGAGGTACCTGGTGGGCTTGTTGGCACCCAGGGACCCTCAGGATTCAAGAAGACTTAATCCCCCAGCTTACAACATGCTAGGGGGCACGTTTGCACAGTGGTGCAGGGAGGGGCCGGGGCCTGATATAAGAAGTTAGCAATCCTGCTGTGTGGGACTTACTGGTGGTAATAAAAAGGATAGTTGGCCCCCAAGGTTGACGTTGGGGGCTAACTACTCCTCCTGTTACCTCCAGTAAATCCCACACAGTGGGATTGCTAAGAGGTGTTTCGGAGGCCACGCTCACCTTTCTCCACCACTCTGGAAACGTGACTGGTATGTTATAGTTAGAAATTAGCATTTAAAAAACCTTTGAAATTCACTGAAAAAACCATAGGTTTCAGACACGTTATAGTTACAAATTAACATTTAAAAAACCTTTGAAATTCACTGAAAAAACCATAGGTTTTAGGGACAGTTATAGTTACTTGGACATTGCACTCGTAAAAAACCCGTGAAATTCCCCGTTATAGTTAGTTCAGCTAACTATAACTCGCGCCCCGCAATGCACTGCTGATGACGTCACATATTACATCACTCATGACATGGTCAGTGACATCACTGATGACATCACTGATGACATCTCAAATGACATCACTGATGACATCATCCACGTGATAATCTGATGCACCTCCTCACACCCTAATATAACCTTTGATACACCCACTCTAAATTACAGACTGCCATTCGCAAAACCATAGACACTCCAACACCAATAACTACATACCCACTCACTGATTCTTAGGTCTACACACACACATCCACTCACTCACCCGTACAGTCACTCATACTTATGGTCACTCAGTACAGGACTATCATATGCACTCTTACTCCTATATAGACACTCAAACACCGCCACTCATCCATAGAGGTACTCACACACCTAGTCAGTCATGCAAATAATTAAACACACTGCCATTTACTCACCTATACAGTTATACACACACCAGCTCACTTAATCATACAAATACTAGCACATTGTTACGCTCTTATACAATCACTGATACAAGCACACACTCATCCATACAGCCACTATCACAATCACTCACTCTCGCTTATAGCTATTTATATACTCCAACACACATATATACTGCCTTTCACATATGTAGTTACTCACACATGTACCACTGGGACATACATTCACTCACTAACACACTCTTACACACACTTACCCACCCATACAGTCTATCACAGATGCACTCTTGAAACCATCCACCCAGTGAATCACCCACTCACACATCTATGCACAGAGTCGCACACACCCCACCCACACAAACACTCAGGCACCCATACAGATACTCAGACAACCAATCAATAACTCATATAGACACTCATGTAGCTATTCACAAACCCATGCAGCCACTTACACAGCAACAGACAGACGGATACAGACATTCACCCAGTTTAGTCACTAACCCATGCATTCAGTAAGATACGTTAAATCACTCACTTATAGAGTCAGTCACGCACCTACTAAATCATCCATACAGACACTTACACACCCACTCATTCTTCAATACGTCTTTTCCTATATATATTAAAAATATTTAAACTTTACAGAAACACACAGTCACTGGATGATGTCATCAGTGATGTCATTTGAGATGTCATCAGTGATGTCATCAGTGATGTCACTGACCATGTCATGAGTGATGTAATATGTGACGTCATCAGCAGTGCATTGCGGGGGCGCGAGTTATAGTTAGCTGAACTAACTATAACGGGGGAATTTCACGGGTTTTTTACGAGTGCAATGTCCAAGTAACTATAACTGTCCCTAAAACCTATGGTTTTTCAGTGAATATATATATATATATATATATATATATATATATATATATATATATATATATATATATATATATCTCGAAGTACCACAGGCTCTCCAAACCTCCTTCCGGCGAAAAGAGAGTCACAAACTCCAGCGGGTAAATGGCAATAGATCTTTATTTCTCACAAGCCTCCATTCTGACGCGTTTCGGACAACACGTGTCCTTGATCACATACGGAGTGGCAGTCTGCCATGTTTTTTTATATGCTTTGCTCACCACCCCTGTGTCACATAGAAACAAACAAAATACTGGCACTTTGTCTGAGCACTATCATAAGTCTGTTTTCTCTTTGTTTTAACAAATCCTACAGCAACATCAATAGTTCAAATACATTGTGTCTCATAGCAATATACATGGTCAAAGATAGGTTTAAATACCCATTCATAAATATAAATAAATAAATAAATATATCAATAAATATTTAAATATACCAATAAATAGCTCAATCAATATATGGATATTCATTAGTGCCATACTAAGTGCCTGCTTATGATCTCATAAGCAATGTTGTGCAAATGTCCCTATTAAACCATCTCTAAAGAACATATCTATATCCTGAGTGTGACAGAACAGACATGTTGCTATATAACTGCATAAATGCTGAAATGAAGTTCCCTCGATATCGCTAGAGAGATCGCTCATAGCAATAGACATTTTTTCCAAGAGACATATTTGCTTGGAGTTTGTTAACTCTTTGGAATTTTATTGTTATCATTGTTGTGTTGTTTTTTCACTAATGACTCAAAGATCGAGTACACATCTGTTTGAAAAGTGCTACAGTGCTTAGCAGCTCCAGTCATATGTGCAATATAGCAGGATGAAAGTGCTACGTGCTAAAAGAAAGTGCAATACATAATAAATAGATAGGAAAGTGCTAGTGCCAAGTTAAGATCAGATTTCATTATATTGCACAACTGGGATTAAAAAAAATATATATAGCGTATTAGCTTAGTTTGGCAGTGGTAATATCTTAATCTCTTATTGTTAGGTTTCTGCCGTCTCATTCTACGTGGAGCTTGATGGTAGGATTATTGGGGCCACATTGAAACCAAAAAATTGATTAAAAAATTACTACAAAAATGTTCTCGGAATATCAACCATAATGTATTACTAATAATTACAGAAAGTTGTGAAGATCACCCATGTTGTTTAACCCATTGGGTTCTTTGCTATCAAGTTCAAGGATCATTCGGGACTCCAATTGTCGCAACAGCCTTTCTCTGTTGCCTCCTCTCCGGAGGTTGGGGATGGCATCTATGACAAAGTATTTCAAGCACTTCAGGTCGTTATTGTGCTCCAACTTGAAATGTCGTGCGACCGGGTTTTGGTATCGTTGTTCACAATTGCACGCAAATGCTGCAATATTCTAACATGCACCTGTAGCTTCGTACTACACACATATCGTAAGCCACAGGTGCATATTAGTACGTATAGCGCATATTCTGTCCTACATATATATGTGCAAATTGGTCGGTTTATTCCAGATATCTCATAACGTGCTTTGACTGCACAGCAGTTTTGTTCACAGAAGGAGAACAAGACTGCTATGCAGTCGAAACACGTTGTGAGATATCTGGAACATACCGACCGATTTTCCAAAGATACTGCGTACTGAGTGTGCATTCCACTCCGTGCTTTGTTATTTGGATCTGAAGGCCAGCACGCTTCGCCGGCGAGCGCACCAACTCTCATAGGCTCAAAGGTCTCTGAAGGAGCTCCCTCGTTTTCATATCTATACACACACACACACACGTACACACACACACACATATATATATAAACATACATATATATATATCTATGTTCCTTTTTTAGTTGTTTGAATTCTCCTTGTCTTTGCATATTGTCAAAGTGTCGGACGAACATAAAAAGGAGGAAATGTGGTGCCTTTGGCGTAAGAGAATGTATACGGAGCAGGCATAACTACAACTCACTGATACTCAATGCTATATAAGGATCTCTAGATCTGAACTGGAGAGGTTGAAAATGATTTTCATCTTCAAATGACAGAATGGATTGATGCTGAATTGTTGAGTTGGGACAAATGGAGTTTCCTTAAAAACATAGAATCCGAGGTGCCTGCATTCTACCTGATACCCAAGATACACAAAAACAAAATGAAACCACCAGCGAGGCCCATAGTGGCGGCAATAGGCCGCCTTTTTGAGAATACCTTGATTTACATTGATCACTTCTTGCCCTTAGTTAGGAACCTTCCTGCCTATATAAACAACACAACTGATTTTCTTAAAATAATTTTTTATGTCACTTGGGAGGAGGGTATGCTCATGATGCCCCTAGCTATGACATCATTGTACACGAGCATAAGACGCGAAGATGGTCTGAGGGCAACACAAAATTTCTTCAGGGCAAGGGCTATCAAACAATATAAACACAAAAAGTTGATCATCTTGTTCAATGGTAAACTCTTTCATTTCAACAACAGAGGGGGACTTCAATGGATACCTGCTTTGCCCCCACCTATACAAATCTGCATATGAGCTAGGGGGAGGAGCAGGTACTTAACCGATCTGAACTCAGACATTGGACAGAGCGGATCATACTCTGGGTCCGCTAATAGATACTATGGAAAGGGGATAAAGGGATAGCCAGGAAATGTGTTTGAGACATAAACAGGAACAGTCTCAATCTCAATTTTACTAGTGAGAAAAGCTGTACACAAATTGATTTCTTGGATGTGTGCATCCTTGTCAAAGACTTGAAACTTACTCCCACGGAGTTCAGAAAACTCACAGCAGGAAATAGAAATTTACACACAAATAGCTTCCATCCAGACACCCTGAAGAGCAATATCCCGTTCTGGGAGCTGCTAAGGGCAAGACACATATGTAGCACTGAGGATCACTTTAAGACCACTCAGGACAGCATTATGTCATGGCTGAAACAGAGAGGTTATCCTGAAGCTGCACTCAAAAATGCAAATGAGAGGGTTTCCAATTGGCAATGGGCAGATATACTGTTTACCAAGAAAACGCATAGACAACAGTCAAGTGGTTAGATTTAGAACTACTTTTAACTACAAACATTGTAGTGTAGTTCCTATTTCCCTTATAGGCTCTGCGCATTGGAATAATATACACTATAGTTTTGGCATAGGACTGAGGTCAGTATGCCTCTATCGAGTACATTAAACTTAATTACTTTGTGTGCCAGCTAACTCAGAGGTCACTAGAAACTTCTCAAATAAACAAGAAGGGAGTAGTTTCTGACAACCGCATAAACATGACAACTTTGTTTGCCTTAGAATCGGAACATGTCTCAGAATCGTGGAAACAATAGATAACAGTTTCACTCAGTCAATCGTGCATGCTTAGTTTCTTCAGAGTTAGACAGAAATAGATAGACGGGCGTTTCAATAAAAGGATTTATTGAACAGTCTTGTTTCTCGTGTAAGAGATATGAGCTGTTACAATCGTTAGACAGTAAGCGAGATATAATACGTACAGCGTAAGCAGTAAGAAGAAATAATACTGCAATAGCATTGTCTTCTAGCTGTGACACATATTCATTAACACATATATAAATAACACAGGCTAAAAAGTGGATACTCGTCTGATGCTTCTAAATAGTTCTTCCCCAGTGTACCTAACCTAAGTGTAGTACGAGGTAAGAAGTAGGTGCTGTTTTCTATAGTATGGTATATACTAAGTTAGTATGCCAAGAGTCCCTCTAGGTTCTAGTCAGCTCCATACCTTAGAATGAGAGAGGTGGGAATCTCTTTCCGGGTCTCAAACTCTAATACCCCGCGAAGGGAGTCAGAACACTGGAAGCTGGATTCTCTGCGAGCAGGGATGACAGCGTCTGGTCAGTGCGTCAGGCGGGGACTTGAATTCCTTCCGAACTTGCCGTGGCGAGCCGCATCGAGCTGTGTAGCCGAGCCGTGGTTTGCCATGGTAAGTGAGGGTATATTTATACCTGGTAGGTGCTTAGGAATGCTAGCATTGTCGTAAAGTCGGGCAGAGGAAGACGTCATGAATGAACCCCTAAGGAATAGTAGTTCATGCATAATAGATGAGTTCTTGGAGAAATTAATAATCGCAGCAAGGAAAGTCTCATTGGCTTAAGGGTCTGGTTTCTAAGAACTCGTTGTGACGTGGGATGGACGGATGTAGGTGACCATGCCTGTATTTGGATAGCACGGCTTATGCCTAAATAAGGACTGGGATTCTATGCCAAAATAAGGGCAATTCAGATTGTGCCTATATAAGGACATGAGTTTAGGAAAACCTATGTACGGGCATCTAAATCGATACACAACACCCACTCCATTGACAAATGATCGATATTACTAAATGCTAAACATGCTAAACACATAAAATTGAGTATCACATGTTTCGCTAAAAACATTTCTAAAAGCATACTTAAAATAAGTTCATGTTAAAAACTTTTGCTAGACATGGAATGCAAAGGTGCTGTATAATGTTTCATCCTAAGCATATGTTTACAATGGATGGTAAACGAATGAGCACAAATATATACATTTGTCATGAAATGGTGCATTATTACAGAAAGGAAAGTATATCAAAAGCCATTTCATGTCATCATTACATAAATGAAAATCGGTTTGAGAAAAAGGTGACAATGTGTCCCTGGAAGAATTCAAAGAAGTCTGTTCTCTATGAATAGTTCTACTGTAAGCAGAGTTTTTTAGCCATAAAAAAAAATCAATGAGATTGTAAGGAAAAAGTTCCAAGTTTTTTTTTGTCTTTTGTTTTTGAAAAATGAAGGCCAAATTCATAGATTACCCGGTACACTGTGAGCCAAATCAAAAGTCAGTGTAAGGTGCTGGTGAAAACATGAAATCGTCTATTCCCTTAGACAAAAAATCATCTACCGATGTCGGTGACAGGTCGAATACCTCGTTTAGAAGATTAACTGCACATAGATGTGACGCATCGTCAGTAGCAGTGTTCGTTACCGATGTTACCTGTGTGCCTGTTGATCCATCTCGTACCTCAGCAGTAGCATGTTGCGTCTGTGAGATCTCAATGAATGCCGTCACCAGGATTGGTAGCCTCTGGGGACAACACAGAGCATGGTCCCTTACCGGGTCCAGCAGAGTATCGATATTCGTTGGCATGACTGATGGAAGTGTTAGACAGATGTCTAGCACGCATTCTTCACCGCAAAGCAGGCAGCATAGAACAGGTAAGATGCAATCTTGTCAGATTGGAATGAACGACAGAAACCATGTGGTATTTAATTCTCGTAGACGAGGTAAACCCAATAGCTGTACTATGCGCTCATGACACTTCCTTTCCAGGAGAGCTTTCTCCAAGTCGCTGGGAGTGACGCTGGTGGATTGGCTTGCCATAGCGTAGCAGTAGGAATAAAAACAGGATTCCTGCAACGAGTGCTAGAATTAGCGGCAGACCACCAAACACCGAGTGCACGAAGTTTGGAATGATTCCGAGGACTGCTTGAAAAGGTGTTAACTGTCCTGAACATACGTTCTTAAATACATGCACAATACCGCTCGTATCAGACATGTTTAAGATACGTCCCAACATTTCCGTGAAATGTGTAGGGCAGTTTGTACTTAACAGAGCCTGTATCTCAGCCGAAGTCCTTGCAACTTGTAGATCATAGGTTTCTTTGGCCGAGGTCAAAGGCACGGTTTGTTGTAAAAGAATGGCTTTCATTCTGCTTAAAGTATCAATTCGTATAGAAGAGATGTTCAGTGAAGGCCATAAAGGCGACTCCCTGACTGTGTCTATTTAGGGGAACAAGACTTGCATACAGCAAGTGACCCTGGAGCTAACCGTTACTAGATATGGGATACCTGGCAACATGCCACAACAGCTGTGATCATTCAACATGAGGTAACTTCCATTCGAAAGTTGTCCAAACGTTGGATTAATTACAGCGGCTGGTGAACCTTGCAGGTGGCAGGATAAATTTGCAGTAGAACCGCTACAGGCCCCGTGTAAACTTATATCCCGACATATGAGTGAACCGCTCAGTGCATTTTCACAGTGTGTACCGCTAAGAAACACTTCACGCCCCCCACTCCAACATCTGTGTGTGTAAGGTAAATCCCAGGATGCCCTGATGTATTCTTTACCCAACCTTTCATATTTGCCTGCTGGCATGTGTTTGAGGCAATACTGAAAATGGAAAGTTGTAACAGGCAGAGTTATTTTGCCATGAATGATCCATTCTGTAGCTGGTTTTTCTGCTACCGTAAATGCCAATTTTTCCAGTTTTTCAATGCTCAGCACTGTATACTTTGCTCCCCTTTGTGCCAGTTCGATCAGTTTATCAGTGAGATTGTATTCTGAAAACAGAGAAGACGTGTTGATGAAACGCCAAGGCACATAGCCTGCACGCAAGTTTTGTAGCATCCAGCCTAATAACAGAATAGAACGTAATTGAGACTGGCCCTGTCGCAGCATGACCAAATCTTCTTCCACAATGTCTATAGCAGAGGATACAATGTTGCCCAATGAATATATCCTGGATGACAGTCGTTAACCCATTGTCGACCACAGCGAGAGATTTCTCTAAATTAATACGATCAATTTCTCGTATTCTTTCTGCGGCGTCTGCTTGGGTAACCTTCCATATTTCATTATAAGCAGCATAGATGCCGGCATATATGAAACGTTTTTGACACGGTTTTCTTGGACCAAGCAAGAAATCCCTAAGGTCTGCGTCTTCTTTAAGTAAAGATAAGTGTTGTTTCACATCCTCTAGTGTAGATGTCTATAGCCAATCAAGGCATAATTTTCCTACACTGTATGTTGTTACTACCCCTGGATGCTGTCTTTGAACATAGCGTGGGTCTGGCCTATTGATTGTGAAACCCTGTATTCTGTTCAGGAATCTTTCTTGACAGATGTTTGTGTCTGTGGGCCAGAGCAACCATTTTTTCCATTCGGAATCTGATCTGTTGTTTTGTAAAATAGTATGTACGTCGACCTCCCCCTGTGTAGTGCTATCGCTTGCAGGTGTAGGTATGGACGGTGTGTTCATGTCTTTGATCTTGGCTAACCCAAGGCAAGACGTTTGTTGGACAGTGTCATTCAAAAACATTATTTGCTGTGGGATGATACAGGCTCTAAACAAAGCTTCAATCCCCTGCACTTGCCAATCTTTTGTACCCCAGACAGATTTTGTGTCAATTGTGTCTTTCCAAAAGTCGAAACCCTGTCTAGACAGTTGGTCAATAAAGGCTGCAGAATAAATCTGTTTTGTATTGGTTAACATATTTTTCGTTCCTGTTTTGTTCACATTTTTAAAGTAAAACGTTTCTGGATTGGATGTATTGTACCCTGAAAAATATGGAAACTTCATTGCAAACGTTTTTGAGCTACCCCTTGGTGGTGTAGGACAATGTTCCCATTGGTTATACATAAATACATTTCTAGGTGTTGCAGATTTATGCAAGAAATGATGACCATAGTGGTTGTAACAAAAAAGCTGTTCATAGTCAGTTGAACCCTCTAAGTATTCATGGTTAGAGAACGCAGCAGACATTTCTAGATCAGACATCATGTTATTAACAGTCTCAAAGTCCCAATCATCAGAATAGGTACTAGAGGTAATAAAGTCACTTAATGAAATCTTAAATAAGTATGGAATCTTCAAAAGTTCCGACGGGCCGAATATATCATAATCCGTTTTGTCCCAAACTATACCATCTTGTATAGGAACGGCTGTGATGTTCACTGCTGTCAAGTCTCTTGCTTCACGATGTGATGATTTGTGTGGTTTCAAAAGTAAGTTCACATTTTTACTTTCTGTGTCCAAGTGAATATATCTTCCATTTATCAGCATGCTCAGAGTCATTACTAAAGCTAGCCAGAGCAGAAAGAAAATTATTCCAGAAATAATCCATAGTTCAATTCATGGTGAAACCAGATAAGTCTTTTTCAGGAGATGAAATAAGTCTTGTGCTTGTTCTTTAAAAGTTCTTTTGGCTGGCGTCGTTTCAGGTTCGCTTAGATCCTCAGAAAACGTATCAAAGTTAATGAAATAGCCAGAGGCAGTTCTGTCAATGGTTGGAATTGCATCAGGATTCGTTGAAATCGCTGGCACCAGTTGATCACGTGTTACGTTGGTGTAGACAGGTGTATCAGGACGAACTGTTATTTGGGTTTCAAGAGGAATGAGTTCCATAGCATTGTTGCTTAGTCCTTCATTTCTTACTGTTGAATTCTCAATGGTGATGAGTCTTTCAGTCTGAACCTCTTGGATAGTAGCTAGAGGAGGGCGTCTTCTACTTGGTCGGAGTCCACAAGGCCTACTGCTTAGTATTGGCCACACAGTGTGGTTTGATGAGGTCGATGGACACAAATCTTTTCTCCTTTTTTCCAGCAAGGGGCGGCAGAAGTACTGTTCTTGTTCCGTGGATAGCTAGGACAGGTACTGGTTGTCTGTAAGAAGGCCCAAATTCCTTCTTGTCCGCAATCTTCTCTCTGACTAGATCCCCAAGCTTTGGGATCCAGACAGGCCTTGCTGGGATGGCTGGATTTTCCCCAGTGGTGGTTGGCTTCAGGAACACATTGCTTTGTTTCGATCTTAGTTCATTTAAGTCCTGTAAAACAGCCAAACGATCTTTGATATCAAATGGTTTATTTCCCACCACTGTGCCTTTACATTCAAGATCTGGAACCCACATTCTTGTCCCAAATAGGACCTCATATGGAGTGACCCCCCCTAGAGAACTTCTTGGCAAATTGTTTAATGAGCGTTGGACCCCATAAAGACCCACCCATCACCCGAACCTAATACTCTAGCTGTTATAGACTGCTTTATGTCCCGGTTTTTCCTTTCCACAACCAAATTTCCCTCAGGATGGAATGGAGAGGAGTAACGCAATGCAACGCCCAAACTGGCCATGGCTTCTTTGTAAACTCGAGAGCTAAACGCAGGGCCCTGGTCAGAGTGTAGTGTGCCTATTGCGTATGTGCCGATAAAGACTCGCAAATCTTTTATAACAGTTCGAGCGTCAGCCGAGCGCTGATGCCACATCCATAGGAACCTTGAACAAGAATCCAATGCAACCATGATATATTTATAGTTACCATCCCTTTGCAAGGGACCGCAGTGATCCAGGTAAACACAAGCTAATGGTTTATCTGAAATTAACAGGGGCGTCTGCGCAGGACGTTTCACTGTAGAGACTTTCATCTTCTGGCATATTTCACATTCCAAAACATAGTTTTTGGTCTGTTTCCTAATGCCGGGCCACCAATATCTCTGTTTTAATAATGATACCGTGGCGGAAACACCTGCATGGGCAGAGGCTATCCCTTCATGTGCTGCTAGGATCAGTCCTAATCTACGTTCCATGTTTGGAATCACCCTATCCCCCACTCCAGGGATTTGAGCAAACGGAACATTGTTCGCATCAATTACATATGAGTGGAAATTTTTTAGGTAACGCTGCACCACTGCCTTTGCTTGAAGCATTGACAGCCAACAATATCTCACTGTCTATTCTCGTTTTTGAACGAGTGATCGCAGCTACGGAAGCCGTTTGTACAGCCCCCTTTGCGGCTTCGTCAGCCAATGAATTCCCTGCAACGTGAACGCAATCACGTTGATGACTCAGCGTGTGTATCACGTGAGTGTTTTGAAGTCCGTCTCGCAACTGAACTACTTGTTCCCAAAGCGTTTTATGCTTGATTGTGCCACCTTTTGCATCTTTGAAACCATTTTGAAGCCAATTCTGTAAATATTCATTATATGATTGAACACAGTAAAAGGAATTGCACACTATAAGCGTGGGGAATTCGCGATCCGTATTTTCAAGTGCCAATTTGAATGCTTGTAGTTCAGCTCGCTGAGCTGTACAATCTCCTAGAGATTGTGTTTTAGTGACCATTGGTCAGAATTTACCATTGCGCATACAACCTTTAACGATCACGCATGCTGCACTGTAAGCTTGCTTACTCCTTGTAGCGGGTTGTGTTGATCCATCAGTATAAATTATAAATTCGTACTGTTCAAGAGGGAGAATCTCAATAGGCAGAGGACATTCGTGTTCGTATTGCAGGAATGCTTGTGTTTTTAAATCAGGATCAAAAACATATTCAACATCTGTTGCAGCAAGAGAATTAACCCATTGTATCTATCTTGGATGTAAAGCTTTCGCATTTGGAATGCTCGCTTTTGTCACTGCCTCTAAGGCTGGTACCAGAGTCACGACAATAATGCGTTTCCCCTGAGCTAGATCTCTTTCTTTTGCTACAGCGGTTTGAACTGCTGTCAGAATTTTTTCTGTCGAGGTGAAGCGCATTTCCGTTTGTGTATACAAATGTGATTTGTATGCAATTGGTACTTTTTCACCTTCATTAACAGTTAAGTAGGTGAATCCGCATTGACCCGAAATTATTCGGATCACTAAATTGCGTGTATTAACGCGTGTCTGTAAGTGATTTGTTGCTAACATGTCAGCTTGAAGTGAACGCAGGATATCTGTGTGTTCCTGTGTCCAATCTTTGATTTTGAAATCAGGTTTGATTAATTCGTAGAGAGGTTTAACCCTTTCTACATAATTTAGAATGTAAGTTCTTCCAAAATTCAGGAAACCTAGAATCGACTGTAAATTTTTCAGCATTTTTGGAGGTTGGAGCAGCGCACACTTTTCTAAAAAGTTAGCTGCCAGGCTTTTTCCTTCACTTGAAAGCTCATATCCTAGGAAAAGGACATTGAGATGGGCAATTCTTGATTTTTTAAAATTGAATTTGTAGCCCTCAGAGGCGAAGCTCAGTATAATGGTATTCACCCTGTTCAAGTGCCTATCCAGGTCATCGTCTGTCAGATATATATCATCGACATATGACAATGCCTCGTCATCATAAATTTGTAGTAACTCTGTTACTCTTGCTGAGAATAACCCCGGGCTGTTCTTGAACCCTTGTGGGAGTCGACAAAAGTGGCGCTGGGTCCCCATTATTGAGAAAGCTGTCAAGTACCTAATTTCAGGTGCTATGTTTTGACAAAAGAAACCATTTGAAATGTCTAATGTGGTTTTATATTTTTTACGCACAATGTTATTCATTAATGCTGTACCGTGTGCATTTTGCACAGCAAATGTCTTAGAACAAGTGTTCAGGTGTCTGTAATCCAAAACTAGACGATATGTATTGTCTGGTTTGGAAACAGGAAACAAAGGATTGTTCATTGATGAGGTGCATGTTTCAATCACCCCTTGGTATTCAAGTTGAACTAAGATCTCCCTGACCTGTTTTTTAGCTTCTTGCTTAATTGGGTACTGCCTTTGTGCAGTAGGTTGATTTTTTAACTCTATCTTGTGGTGAGGTGAGTCCTCATCCCATCCTACATGATTTTTGTATGATGCTGGGGCCTGGGCAACTGCCCATTTCCTGGCATAAGTATATTTTAAATGTATTGGAACATGGTTGGAGAAGGCTGGCATAATGATGTCTTCGCCATGTGGGCACTCCCTGACAAATTCTGGTGGCTAGTCCTGTTCTACTAGAAGTATATCATAACCCCTTGAAAGTTTATCCCAAAGAGTGCTTTCACTTTTCTTGGTATGTCTCCCTCCATCCGGAGTGTTATTTCATATAACTTCTGTGGAGCACTAACCCTGGTGTCTACAGTCTCAACTGTGATGTACTCATTCAAGTCCACTATCTCCAGAAGTTCCTTCAGGTTCTGGCGAGCTATTGTTACTTCTGCTGCACTGTCCAGCATTGTCTGAGCCCATTCTCCGTTCTTGAGTTGTGTTCTCAGAATTCTCGGCATGTCTGATCTTCAGACCTGCCACCTTTTTCTTAGTGAATTGAGGTTTTGGTTTGTTTTCTGAACGTGTTGATCGTCTTTGGACTTCAAGCGTTCTTCTTTGTGATCTGACCGTCCTCTTCTTTCGGATGTCTGTGAAGATGTCTGAAAGGTACGAGAGGAACGTGTATCAGTATCTTGATACCTGTCAGGTTTTCTCAAATTATCCCTATTCCTGAGGTTGTACCTCCTTTCAGAGGGCTCCTTTTGAGGAGACCTACCTCTGGATTGAGAACGTTTCTCTTTTGAATTTTGTTTGTTATTTTCCCACTTCTTTTTAGAAGATGTTGGATTTTGTTTAGTAGAGTCCTTCTCAGGACTTTCAGACAGTTGTGGTTTAAGTGGTTTCCCTCCCAAACAGTCTCTGCCTTATTCTTCATAGGATTTTTCTATTATTCTGGGTAGTTCTTGTTGATGTTCTGTTACATCAAATTCCTTAATCGCTGGCGGATCGCCACTGATGCTGCCTCTCCTTTAATATTAGATAATATTATTGTTGAGACCTGGTCGAAGTTTTTCAGTAATTTCATACCTAAACTCAGAGCAGGCTCTGCTCCGTATTCATTTTGAATTTGTTTCAGGACATCAGGTATTACCGCAATAGACGGAACACCATGTGTTTTAGTATAGATGGCAGCAAAGACTGTGCCCCAAGTGGTGCAGTCTTCCAGATGTGGTGTGATCCCCATTGGTAAATAGATTGTTAGGATTCTGTGTTTCTCATAAGGGCTAGTATTAGGAAATACTGCTTCGATTTGTGTAATTTTTTGAGCTATCCAGAATGGAATTTGTTCACGTTTAGTGGGCATTTTACCCATGACTGCGTGTAAAGTCTGTGGAGTAATTGTTTGTGTATTCCCCTGGTGAGGGGTTTGATTTGGAATGGTTATTGGTGGTTGGACTGTGAAAGTCCGCATGACATATTGGACTAATTGTCTGTAAATTTTTATTAACTCTTTGAGTTGAGTCAGTAATTCATCGTCTGACATCTCTTCGATGTCAGGATGAAGTGTGTAGCCGGCTAAAATCGGCCATGTTGCTCCTGGTCTACCTAGTGGACCGAGCCTGGTAATGTGATTGTAATGTTTTAGGGCGCCTTTAAACCAGAGCTGATGCTCCTGGTATGTGAGTGGAATTTCAACATCCTCGAAGGGAATGTATTCCTCAGGTGGTTCACCTTCTTTGAAGAAGTGAAACACATGTGTTACTGGATTTGATTCTGGGAATGTAATCCATGAATAGAATACCTCTGTCTGAAAAGATTCATGTGCCTCTATCACAAAAACTGCTCTACCATCTCTTGGTGTTAGGCCATGTTTTATAAGTTTTAGAGTGATGGCTCTCCTTAAGTTTGGAGGGATGTGTATAACACCCGCATCGGTTTCATTTAACCCTGTAAGATTAAAACCTGTTGCGACTTGTTCGGTTGCATCTACAACGTCCCCGTTAGTGGACATTGTTTTTTGAAACTGTAGAACAAGTTTCAAGGAAACAAAGATAAGGTGCACAATTTTTTGGAACACTGTATCCTTCAACGTTGAATAAACCAAACAGCTAATACATAGGATTCTCGTCCTACTCAGCTATGGCGGATATTAACCCTACCCACTCCAGACGTCTTATGGAGTATTATGAGTAGGGGTCTCTGAGAAAAGCACGACTGAGTTACTTCAGTATCTAGCGTTAAATTAGTGCCTTACCAAACCGTTGGGCGCCATGTAGTGTATTTCCTATTTCCCTTATAGGCTCTGCGCATTGGAATAATATACACTATAGTTTTGGCATAGGACTGAGGTCAGTATGCCTCTATCGAGTACATTAAACTTAATTACTTTGTGTGCCAGTGATGCAGCGCGTACAATAAAAACTATTCTCCTCCCAGATCACTTATAGGTCATCCAGGGGCAAACTATATTTTCTCACATCCACATGACGATGGGGCCCATAAACATCGCCTAACACACATGTACACACCTGGATTTCCTTTACACCTTTATGAAATTCTGTACTCCTAGGAGAAGCATGAGAACTAAATGGAGAACACCATTTATGTACCGCTGGAAAGAGCCGGGATATCTTATTACCTTAACTTGTCGCTTTCTTTTAGTTATTTCTTAAGATATTCCTGCTCATTGTTTTTGTCGATGAATCATTCATGTAAGAAATTAGTTCATAGTGATTAAGACCAGCTGAATCACAATAACCAATTACTGATGTCACAATCATTTAGGAAAATAACCACTGAGTCATTTTGGTTTAAAGAATCTTAAATTTTACATAATTTTTTTAAAGCATGAGAAAGAATTTAAACTTTATTCAATTATTCATTCTTAAATTCAAATATTTATTAAGCATAATCAATTTATTGCAGAAAGGAAATTTTTTGTCATGAAGCCAAAACCCTAATTACCTGCCTACCTTCCTAATTTAGACTAATGATTTCTAACCTAAGTTTCAAGAATTAGAAATAACCTGATTCTCATACTCAACTGGAAAATTAAGACAGCAACAGCAACTTCAGCTCGTCAGCATCAGCTACCTGCAACCCGTCTCATCTAACAGTCTTTCAGCATCTCCCGCTCAGTAAGGGATCGATCAGGACCACCCAGCACTGGAAGCCACCAACACCAACACGACTCTCCAACTCCGCTCCTGACTGTGACTGCGACTGACAAGATTGACTGCGACTCTAGATTGACCCCCTCCCACTAAGAGTAGGCCCTCTTATACCCTAATTCTAACTTTGCTAACTAATTGTTGCAACATTAATAACACGCTTTTCTTTCATTGGTCCATGCATGTCATCTTATTCATTCTTTTAATCAAGTTCTCTTGGATCCAATGGTCCTTGGATCATTTCCTTTCCCATACGCTCAAGACATGTTTCCATCCGCTTCGATCAGTACATTTGTAACTTCTTTCGATACATTCGAGAACTCCGCAGTCATTGTCCTTTCTCTTAAACTGGTTTCCCACGGGTCTTCTGCTGATCACCACGGCACACTATCAGTTCAATTAGGTCACATCAGCCTTGACCATTTCTCGCATCCTAGCCTCTCAGCAACATCACGAGGTTTAGTTTTTCTCCGATTTCATCCCGTGTCACATGTCCCCTTGCGCCTGCGCACATCTTCCCACTGGCGGCCATTTTATATCGCCACTCGGTTATACTTTAGAAGCACTAATTTGAGGCAAACAAAACATAATTAAAATAGAAAAAATAGCCTTTTCGTTTCCCTCCCGTCATCTACGTACCCTAATTAGTTATTACCTAGCATAAAGCAACATTTAAGCTGTTCCTTACTTACCATTACTTACTATTGTTTTTTGCAACGACACGTTTTATTTCTATGAAGCACAAAACATGCATTTATTTTTAATTAGTACGCATTTATTTTTACGTTATAATTAGACACACGGACATCCATTAATAGATTATTTAGCACACTCATTGGCATGTTACCTTTCCCACACATACAGTGTTGATTAATACATTTAAACGAACATTTTATTAATCATTTATAAAATTTGTTAGGGGTTAAAAAATTTATTTTCCCTGCTCCATCAACTCCCCCTTTGGTGATTTTTAAATCACCACATAAAACCAAGTTATACTTCTTTTCAGGCAGCATGTCTTTTTTATCCTTTGCTTTCTGTCATTTACACATCTGTTTCTTCTTCATCTTGTCTTTTTGTCTCCTTATACATGCTTTCTTTCATTTTCTCCAACTCAATTTCACCCATTTCTCTCTCTCTCTCTTTCATTATTCTGTTATTTCTCTTTATCTTATTTTGTCTTACTTTTCTTTTTATACACGTTATTACTATTTTCAACACCATGGCTAACAGTATTATTACAGTTGCTATTATTATAACTTTCCCTATCATTAGTCTACTCATTCTGGTTAACCAATTTGCTACTGAAGAAAACCCTCTACCAAGTTTTCCCAAAACACTTTCAACCTCCAGTGGAACTAGTTCTTTGTGCAAATTTGTAATATTTGTAATATACTTCTGTATATTTTCACTTTTATCAGGAATGTAAGTACAACAATGTTGGACTTTCAACATTCCACAGACTCCACCCTCTTTTGCCAAAAGAATATCAAGGGCAAGCCGATTTTGCATCACCATAGCTCTCATGGCAACCATTTCGGTATTTACCATTAAGAACCCTCCCGCAGTATCTGTAGACAAACGATCTACTACTGTGGATAACTTCCGAATTTTAAATGCATTCAAAGATATTCCCACTGCTGGTATCAATGCTCCAAAAATATCACCTACAATTTCTGAAAAACCTTCCCTCTTTCTACGTGTAAAACTATTAATCATCTTGTATGTTCCCTTTTCTTCTCTGTCCATGTGAAATTTTTTGGAAAGACCAGGCCTACATAGCAAGTTCCATACCAATGGTCCGGTAACCTGTAATAAGCTCTATTCCCACAAATATAATAGATACCTGGAAATATTGGATCTTTTCCACCTTTGAATCCCCAACCTCCCAAAATTTGATAATTGTCATGGCAGATACTGGAACCTACAAAGTAATTGTCATAGACTGTCTTATTTCTCCTAATACACAACTTTCCTGTTTGCGGCCAATCTAATGTCATTGCTGCATTTATCTTTTTCCCTTCATGATTTCCTTCCTCAAACGTCCATAGATGTGTTCCTTCCTCTTTTATTGCTTCTTTTTGAAATTTCATTCTTCTTTCTTCAACCATTTCTAAAAATACCTTTTCTTCTTTCTTTAACTCACAGGTAAGGTTGTTACTAACTATTTCTTCTAAGGTTAATTTTCTATGTTCTAGAAAGAATTCTCCTAAAACCTTTGCTGGTTTTACTTTGTTAAGTTCTGGTACTACTGGAATGTTTGCAAAAATCTTATCTATATCAATATAATAAGATTCTAATATACCTGTTTTATAAAATAAACTTGCTATTACACTACAGGTTATTCCATAAGTTAGAGGTAGGTGATGATAAGTCACACCTTCTGACACTGATGCAGGCAACTGCATACAAACATAACAATCTCTCACATCCATTGTCTCTACATATTCGTACAACAATTTTGTAAAAACATTTTTTGAAAAGTCTGTTACTGGCTTATCCTTATGTAACTCTGCACTACTTCTTAAAATAACTGGTTCTTTAATATTAGTTTCTTTTTCTGGTTTAGTATCATTCTTTGCTTCTATCACAGCTAAACTAATAGGAATTGTGATTGCTAAAACTATCCATATGGTCATTAATAACCCTGTACAAAAGCAGCACATTTTGCACCATCTTTTTATAAACTCACATTTATCTCTTCTATCCCTATTATTTTCCATTTTCTTTTTTTTTTTATTTGTAAAGTTTCAGAAAATTGTGTCACTACACCTCAGAAATGACTTAGATGTCACTCTGCTTTCAAAAAGTCTTTGCTTGGTACCTTATTTTAATTCTCTCCAGAATTCTTTCGTTGTCACATCCGGTGATTTGTCACATCCAGTAAAATTGTCATGTCCGGCAGAAGCACTATAAGTCTTCACTTCAAGTTTGTTGCATCTCACCTTTTCCCATCCGACTTCTCAGTCTCTGGTTCTCGTGAGTGTTTTCTTCTTCTTTGTAATCTGTCAGTGCAATATACAGCCACTCAGGTGACTTATACTTTGCATTCACTTTCTTTGTCCTTTTGGACTTTTGTAATCTTTTTCCACTGGGTTTTTCTTGTCCCTTTTGACTTGTTACTTCATTCACTTGTTCAGCACTTTCGTCTCCCGCTCTTATTATTCTATATCTCAATTTTCTTATATAGCTGTTGGGCCAATTATCTCCTTTTCTTGGCCTTTTGGCTTCACCTTCTCTTTCTTCTCTTTCTGATTTCCAATTTCTTTTTCTTGATTCAGTTTTTGCCTTTTCCTCTTCTCCACTTTCTTCAGTTTCTGTTTCAACTGTTTCACTATTGTCTCTTATTTTGAAACTTATGATCTCGTCATCTCCTACTGGTGGATCTGTCTTCTCCTTCTTGTTTTCCCTTATTACTGTCCCTCCTCGGTGTTCTTCCGATTTGGTGTTTTCCTCCCTTTCTGCTTCTAAATTTCCCTGTTCTTCTGTTTCTCTATCTGTCCCTATTGCTCCTCGGGGTTCTTCTCGATTTTCTAACCTTTTGTGTACTTCTTTCCCTACTTCATCTATTAATATTATTTCTGAAGGATTTCCACCATAACTTGTACTTGGTTGTTCATCTAACTCAATTTCTTGCTCAGTTTCTTCTCTAATTGGTTTATAACCCCAAGTTCTCTTTCGGAATTCTTCACAGTTTGCAACTGAAACATCAGATTCTGAATTTGTGTCAGATATTTCCAGATGTCGACTTACAGGTCGATCTTCAGGTTCTGGAACTTCTGAATTTCTTTCCTCTTCTTCTTTTTCTTCTTTAGAGGTGTTTTCCGTTGGGGTTTCCAGATGTCGACTTTCAGGTCGATCTTCAAGTTCTGGCACCCTTTCTCTTATCCTTGTTGTCCCAGCTGTTAAACTTTTATCCCACACTTCCAGACGTCGACTCACATGTCGATCAGTAGGTTCTTGAACTCTGATTGTGTGGCTGGCATGGACCCAGTTCTTCACTCCTGCACACTTGACTGCAGTCGTTGTTACTAGGATTACCTGTCGTGGTTCGTCCCAGCGAGGAACTAGACAGTTTCTTCTCCTGTGGATTTTTATACGGACCCAGTCTCCTGGATTCAAGTCGTGGGCTGGTTTTCTTTCAAGAGTGGTCGCATCCGGTCCAACCTGATGAAACACAGAACGCACCACATCAGCCAGTCCCTTGCAATAATCCAGTACTAGATCATCAGTTATAGTTAATAACTTGTTGACAGGTACGTGTGCTTGTCTCATTGCTCATCCCATGATCATCTCATGAGGACTGAGTCCAGTTTTCTTTTCAGGGATGCTTCTTATGGTCATCAGAACAAGAGGCAGTGCATCTGGCCATTTGAGTCCTGTAGCTTGACACATTTTTCCTAACCTGTTTTTAATTGTTCCATTAATCTGCTCCACTACCCCAGAAGCCTCTGGTCTGTAAGCACAATGTAGTTTTTGTTTAATACTTAATGCTTCACAAATCAATTGGATCAATTCATTTTGAAAATGTGTTCCTCTATCTGTCTCAACCGTGACTGGAAAACCATACCTTGGAATGAACTCTCGCAGCATAAGTTTTGCCACTGTTGTTCCATCATTCCTTCTTGTGGGGTATGCCTCCACCCAACGAGAGAACAAACAGACGACCACCAGAACATATCTTAGTCTGTTACTAGGGGGCATCTCTATAAAATCCAACTGCATCCTAGTGAATGGACCTCCTTCTCGTCCTATTGTTCCTAGACTCACTACTGTTTTCCTTCCTGGGTTAAACTGCTGACAAATAAGACATCTTTGACAAAGACTTTCAGCAATGGCTCTGAATTTTGGGTTATACCAGGTTTGTCTAAAAAGTCTGATCATTGCATCTCTCCCAATATGAGCTTGTCCATGGTACATCCGTGCCATGTCTGCAATCATGCTATCAGGCATAACTGGTCTTTCATCTCTGTATACCCACACACCATTATTTTCCTGTCTTCTACATCCTGCTTTTATCCAGTAATCTTTTTCCTCATCTCTTGCAGTTTCTTGTAACTGCCTTACTTCATCCCATGTCTCGACAGTATTAGTAAAAAGCAAAGGACAAGAGACATGCTCCCTTTCTCTATTTTTGTTCATGGACACCATGTTCTCTGCACAATATTTAGCGATCTCATCAGCATAATTATTGCCAACGGCTATGTAATCTTCGTTTTTCTTATGCGCTTTGCACTTCACTACTGCTATTTGTTTAGGCAACTGTATCGCCTCAAGCAGCTTTTTAACAAAATCTCCATTTCTGATAGGTGTTCCTGCAGATGTCAAAAATCCTCTTTGTGACCAAATCTGACCGAAGTCATGTTCGATGCCGAAACCATATTGGCTATCGGTCACAATCGTGACTCGTACATTTCTTCCTAATTTACATGCTTGAATCAAAGCAATCAGTTCTGCAACTTGTGCAGACCTTATTCCTTTCAGACAAGACGCTTCCATCACAGTTGCCACTGTGCACACTGCGTAAGCTGCGCTTAAAACTCCTTCTTTTGTTCTCAAGCATGAGCCATCCACAAACATGACATAATCAGATTCCTTTAACGGTTCATCTTTTATGTCAGCTCTTGGTTTCGTGCAATATTCCATCACGTTCAGACAATCATGATCTACTTCGTCGTGTTCAATTATATTTTCCTCATCTGGCAATGATGTTGAAGGATTTACATTCATGCATCTATCTATGGTCACATTTTCAGCACTCAAGATGACTTTTTCGTACTTAGTCAGCCGACTATGTGTCATGTACTGTGTTTTTGTTCTTGTCAAAAGAATTTCTACTGAGTGGGGAACATATACTCTCAGTGGATACCCCATCACTATACCTTCACTTTGTTCCAGACTTACACAAGTAGCAGCAACTGCTTTCAGACATCCAGGCAATGCTTTTGCTATAGGATCTAAAACAGCTGAAAAATAAGCAATCGGTCTTTTTGTCGTTCCATGTTTTTGTACCAGTACTGAAAACGCACATCCATCTCTTTCACTGCAGTACAACTCAAAATCCTTCTCATAATCAGGCATGCCTAATGCAGGTGCCTCACACAGTTTCTTTTTCAATTCTTTGAAAGATTTCATTTCTTCTTTGTTTAACTCAAAAGGGTCTTTTACATCTTTCTTGGTCAATTTTTGTAATGGTTTTGCAATCAAAGAGAAACCACTTATCCACTGTCGACAATATCCAACCATTCCCAAAAACATTCTTACCTCTCTTTGAGTCATTGGTGCTCTCATTCCTTGAATCATTCTTACTCTTTCTGTCGCTATCTTTCGCACTCCTTTCTCAATTTTATGCCCTAAATACTGGACTTCTTTCTGACAAAACTGTAATTTTGAAGGAGACACTTTATGTCCTCTTTTCTCTAGATGGTTCAGTAAAGCAACTGTATCACTTACACAGGCTTCTTTTGTTTTCGATGCCACCAATAGGTCATCGATATACTGCACCATCACTGACTTTTCTGGCATTTTCAAATCTTCCAGAGATTTCTTTAGAATCTGATTAAAGATTGAGGGGCTTTCTGTATACCCCTGAGGAATTCGGCACCATGCCAAAATACGCTCTCCAAACCGGAACGCAAATAATGGCTGGCTATCTGGATGCAAAGGAATAGAGAAAAATGCGTGACACAAATCTATCACAGTGTACCACTCAGCTTCATGTGGAATTTGATATAGAATTACTGCAGGGTTTGGCACTATTGGACAACAGGGCACAACTATTTTGTTGATCTTTCTCAAATCCTGTACTATTCTATATGTTCCATTTGGCTTTTTCAGTCCCATAATAGGTGAATTACATGGACTGCTCATTATTTCTTTTAGAATTCCCTGTTCAATCATTTTATTTATCACAGGAGTTATTCCTTCAATTATTTCTGGAGTTAATTTGTACTGTGGCGTATTCGGGTAAGTTGTCCCTTCTTTTACTGTCACTTTTACGGGATCAACTTCTTTCATTAATCCAATGTCTTCTCCTGTAAAATCCCACACACTTTCTTTTACTGCACTTTTTAGTTCTTCTGGAAGTTTTTCTGCGTCAAATGCAGGAAACAAACCATTCGTTTCAGGTTCCTGATTCATCAAAGTTACTTTATACAAAACATCTTCATCTGAAGTCTGAAATCCAATTCCATCTGGCGTACAATAAATTGTGCAATTCATCTTGCACAAGAGGTCACGACCCAAAAGATTTACAGGACTACAATCGCACACTACAAATTTATGCATTTTGCTAAAAGAACCAATTTTTACTTCCACCAATTCAGTAAGTGGGGTTTTAATCTGCTGATTGGCTACTCCTACTACTTGGATGTATTCACCTGAGAGAGGAAGGTTTGGAATTTCCACTGATCTAACAGTAGAACGGGTAGCTCCAGTATCGACAAGGAATGTTACATTTGCACCATTCACTTCTCCATCCACAAAGGGACCAGACTGATCTACCTCTAGAGTTGCGCCAAGCACGCACTCTTTCCCCTCTCCTGGGCACCGTCAGAATCTTTCATCCGGGTCATCCTCACTCTGACGCAACCAATACTGAGAAATGTTAGCTGCTCGCGGCAACTGTGTTACCTGCTCTCCTCCGTAGAATCCTGTTTCTGTACTGTATCTTTGTTGGTTAACAGTGTTGGGAAGTGGTGGTTGCGGCACCTGACTTTGTTGAACAACTACCTCATTCTGCACCTGTGGAGTTAATGATTGATGTTCCGGATTAGGTTTAGGTGGGAACTTACACTCGTTTCTCCAATGCCCTAATTTTCCGCAATTATGACATGGCCATTTCTTCTTTGCCTCTTCTAGACTCACTTGACCCTTTCCTTTACCTATGTTTGGTCGCATTTTATTCTGTCCTGTTTCATTTCCATTATTATTGTCCAATTGAGCTTCTTGTTTTTCTGCCACCTTCACCTGTGCCCACATTGCCTTCTCTTTCAACTTACGCTGTTTACTCTCTATTTCATCACTACAATACTTAGCATACCTCAGCACCTCATCTACACTTCCATTCTGCCAGTTTATCATGTGTTGCTTAATCATATCACTTATTTCTTGTTTCAGGCCAAACACAAATCGGTATACAAAATGACTCATGTCTTTTTCACTCAATTCTTCATAACCACTATACTGCTTGAAAACTAATAACAATCGCTCATAATATGCATGTACAGACTCCTTACTTTCCTGTGTAGTTCTATCGATTTTTACCCAATCTGTCTCTTTAGGAGGAATCTTATTCTTCAAAAAGGTAATCACCTTATCGTACTTTTTCATCACATCAGGACCTGGAGCTCCTGTCTTAGGATCTCTTGGATATTCTGTAGTTGGCCAGTCAACTGTAATCTTACATTCTGACCACAAATCTGTTGGTACCACTATGTCAAACAATCCATCTAAATCTATCCACAACACTTTTGAGACTTTTACAAACCTCTCTACTTTTCGGTACCACTCAACTGGCTTCTCTCTTAACTTTGGAAAGTCATTGGTAAATGACAGTATGTCCTGCCTAGTCCAGGGAACATGCACGTAACTACCACCTGGAGTTTCTCTCATGGGATATTCTTTGGCAACAGATTCTTTTTCAGTTATCATAAAAGCCAATGAACCTTTGTCTGTAGTTTTCTCATTCTTCTTTGTCCATCTAACTTTCCATCTATCCACATCACCCCATTTTCTCAACAATACAATTAACTCTTTTATCTGTGTCAGCCTTCCTGCCGTGTTCAAATTTTCAATATCCTTTTAACAAAAGTCTACTCTATATGGTTTCTGCAACGTTTTTACTTTTGCAAAGTCTATTCCAATCTCACTGGCTACTTCTTCTAGTTTGTCATGTAAATTCTTTGCCCTCCATGTAATACTTTTGCACAGAAACATTATTTCATCATCCTGGTAATTTGTTATCTTTTCGGTACCAATTGTTCCTAGAATTAATTCTTCCATATCGATTTTTAACCTAATTACATCTAATGGTTTTTCTTCTGGTTCTTTTATTTTAAATGCCTTCATCCACTCATTTAACTCATCAGGAGTCGGACCTATGGGTGTATTATTTAGTTCTATCCAATTACCACTCTTTTCAGGGGTTTCTGTTGCAGATTCTGTTACCATATGCATTTTCCTACCATTGCACTCATTTACCGTCAAATTTGTAGGTGGACTTGGTCTGTAAGTACTAGCCAAATTACTTGTACTTGCACTTTGTTCCATCCTTTCTTTTTCTCTCTGAAATTGTGAACTCATGGGAATCACCAAAGATCTTTCATCAATTTTCTGATTCTCAAAAACGGGTATTACTGGACCTATTGTTACAGGCACAGTGACTGCTTCCATATTTTTCGTTAATTCTCTAATCTTCTCAGTTAGTTCTTTTGTGGTCCTTGCTAATTCGCTTGCATTGTCGCTTTCTATTCCTTCATTTTGAGAAGTTCTCACTTGTTCTTGTGACCTATTTACTTCAATTCTCTTTTCCGGGCTTTTATTTCGCATAGTCTCTATTAGCGGCGCATTTGGTGTCACCACTGTAGAACTCTGCTGATACGGAGGTGGATTTCTATTTAAAATATCTTCCAGCAACTCGTCATCCGTTTCTCTCTCATGCATATACTTTTCCCTCTCCATATGTTTCTTTTTCTCAGTCCATTTTTTCTTAGTCCCGTCCTCAACTGTAAAAGCTGGAAACAAACCTCCTGTCATGTTAGCACATCTCCATCGTTTTATTCTGTCTTCATGATTTACTCCCCACAATCTTCCAGGCATAAACTCATGATCTCTCATTCCTCTGAATCTCTCTCGTTCATACATCTCATCTTCCCATTCTGTCAAAGCCTCAAACTGTGTTGGTCTAGGTTCCAATTTACACATTTTTTCTCGCAAATTTCGCAAAACCGCCACACTAAATGAACCATTCTCAGGGAAAGCTAAAGCACCATCATTCTTCGTATATTTTGCCCAATTTTCCAACCATATGCACGTATGATATCCATATTTCAGCATCATATGTGAAGCTGCTGATTTCGGCGGAGGAATTACTTGTCCCTCTCTAGTCACAACCTTTTTGTCTTTCTTAAAGAAATTCTTCAATTTCGTCGTCCATGACGTTCTCTCCTTTTCATACTCGTAATACGGCATGTTTTCTATTTGTTTTCTCTTTACGCTAACGCTGTTCTGTGTTACGGAACTTCGACCAATTACAGCGCGATTCACACTAACGTACCAATCAGAACAATTTTTTCTCCGTCCGTGAACCAACCAATCCTAGCGCGGCACTTTTCTACGTCACTCCTGCTCTGTGTTCACGTGACTAGCGCACTATCCAATCCTAGCGTGGCACTGTTCTACGTCACTTCTGCTCTTTTACCCCTCCTTTACAAAATTTATCGGCAATTTTCTTTTCACTGTTTTCTCCGTTAGTTACAACAATTAAAACAATTCCATAGTCTGATTCGCTAAACAAAAGTGACAGCTTTGTCCTTTTACACAAGAATCCTGTATTTCCAGTAGGCAGCGCTTACCTCTACCCTACCACAGAATTATTTACTCTCGCCGATAAAGTAGCACTTCCCTCTACCTTACCCTTCTTTCAAGCAAACAATTTACTCGTTTCTCTGGGGATAAGACACATGTGGAGACTAGGCTCCTGAGATTTAAGGCCAAAGTTTCACAAGTAAACGTGATTTGCTATTTCAATTACACACTTTTCGCACAGAAAATCCCTAACATAACACAACCTGTGTTATTACCAAAATGAATTCAGACCATGTGCCAAATTCCATGTGACTTCTCTTGCCACACGTGTTCCACTTCCTACATCCCAGAAGCGTGAAAACTCACATATAACATAACACGACTCAACATATAGTGTTAGTCATCAAAAATAATCAATAATCAATAAACAATAATCACTAAACTAATCTATAGAAAACCATAACTCTGCTACCAAGAAATCTGATGCAGCGCGTACAATAAAAACTATTCTCCTCCCAGATCACTTATAGGTAATCCAGGGGCAAACTATATTTTCTCACATCCACATGACGATGGGGCCCATAAACATCGCCTAACACACATGTACACACCTGGATTTCCTTTACACCTTTATGAAATTCTGTACTCCTAGGAGAAGCATGAGAACTAAATGGAGAACACCATTTATGTACCGCTGGAAAGAGCCGGGATATCTTATTACCTTAACTTGTCGCTTTCTTTTAGTTATTTCTTAAGATATTCCTGCTCATTGTTTTTGTCGATGAATCATTCATGTAAGAAATTAGTTCATAGTGATTAAGACCAGCTGAATCACAATAACCAATTACTGATGTCACAATCATTTAGGAAAATAACCACTGAGTCATTTTGGTTTAAAGAATCTTAAATTTTATATAATTTTTTTAAAGCATGAGAAAGAATTTATACATTATTCAATTATTCATTCTTAAATTCAAATATTTATTAAGCATAATCAATTTATTGCAGAAAGGAAATTTTTGTCATGAAGCCAAAACCCTAATTACCTGCCTACCTTCCTAATTTAGACTAATGATTTCTAACCTAAGTTTAAGAATTAGAAATAACCTGATTCTCATACTCAACTGGAAAATTAAGACAGCAACAGCAACTTCAGCTCGTCAGCATCAGCTACCTGCAACCCGTCTCATCTAACAGTCTTTCAGCATCTCCCGCTCAGTAAGGGATCGATCAGGACCACCCAGCACTGGAAGCCACCAACACCAACACGACTCTCCAACTCCGCTCCTGACTGTGACTGCGACTGACAAGATTGACTGCGACTCTAGATTGACCCCCTCCCACTAAGAGTAGGCCCTCTTATACCCTAATTCTAACTTTGCTAACTAATTGTTGCAACATTAATAACACACTTTTCTTTCATTGGTCCATGCATGTCATCTTATTCATTCTTTTAATCAAGTTCTCTTGGATCCAATGGTCCTTGGATCATTTCCTTTCCCATACGCTCAAGACATGTTTCCATCCGCTTCGATCAGTACATTTGTAACTTCTTTCGATACATTCGAGAACTCCGCAGTCATTGTCCTTTCTCTTAAACTGGTTTCCCACGGGTCTTCTGCTGATCACCACGGCACACTATCAGTTCAATTAGGTCACATCAGCCTTGACCATTTCTCGCATCCTAGCCTCTCAGCAACATCACGAGGTTTAGTTTTTCTCCGATTTCATCCCGTGTCACATGTCCCCTTGCGCCTGCGCACATCTTCCCACTGGCGGCCATTTTATATCGCCACTCGGTTATACTTTAGAAGCACTAATTTGAGGCAAACAAAACATAATTAAAATAGAAAAAAATAGCCTTTTCGTTTCCCTCCCGTCATCTACGTACCCCAATTAGTTATTACCTAGCATAAAGCAACATTTAAGCTGTTCCTTACTTACCATCACTATTGTTTTTTGCAACGACACGTTTTATTTCTATGAAGCACAAAACATGCATTTATTTTTAATTAGTACGCATTTATTTTTACGTTATAATTAGACACACGGACATCCATTAATAGATTATTTAGCACACTCATTGGCATGTTACCTTTCCCACACATACAGTGTTGATTAATACATTTAAACGAACATTTTATTAATCATTTATAAAATTTGTTAGGGGTTAAAAAATTTATTTTCCCTGCTCCATCACCAGCTAACTCAGAGGTCACTAGAAACTTCTCGAATAAACAAGAAGGGAGTAGTTTCTGACAACCGCATAAACATGACAACTTTGTTTCCCTTAGAATCAGAACATGTCTCAGAATCGTGGAAACAATAGATAACAGTTTCACTCAGTCAATCGTGCATGCTTAGTTTCTTCAGAGTTAGACAGAAATAGATAGACGGGCGTTTCAATAAAAGGATTTATTGAACAGTCTTGTTTCTCGTGTAAGAGATATGAGCTGTTACAATCGTTAGACAGTAAGCGAGATATAATACGTACAGCGTAAGCAGTAAGAAGAAATAATACTGCAATAGCATTGTCTTCTAGCTATGACATATTCATATGCACATATATAAATAACACAGGCTAAAAAGTGGATACTCGTCTGATGCTTCTAAATAGTTCTACCCCAGTGTACCTAACCTAAGTGTAGTATGAGGTAAGAAGTAGGTGCTGTTTTCTATAGTATGGTATATACTAAGTTAGTATGCCAAGAGTCCCTCTAGGTTCTAGTCAGCTCCATACCTTAGAATGAGAGAGGTGGGAATCTCTTTCCGGGTCTCAAACTCTAACACCCCGCGAAGGGAGTCAGAACACTGGAAGCTGGATTCTCTGTGAGCAGGGATGACAGCATCTGGTCAGTGCGTCAGGCGGGGACTCGAATTCCTTCCGAACTTGCCGTGGCGAGCCGCATCGAGCTGTGTAGCCGAGCCGTGGTTTGCCATGGTAAGTGAGGGTATATTTATACCTGGAAGGTGCTTAGGAATGCTAGCATTGACGTAAAGTCGGGCAGAGGAAGACGTCATGAATGAACCCCTAAGGAATAGTAGTTCATGCATAATAGATGAGTTCTTGGAGAAATCAATAATCCCAGCAGGGAAAGTCTCAATGGCTTAAGGGTCTGGTTTCTAAGAACTCGTTGTGACGTGGGATGGACGGATGTAGGTGACCATGCCTGTATTTGGATAGCACGGCTTATGCCTAAATAAGGACTGGGATTCTATGCCTAAATAAGGGCAATTCGAATTGTGCCTATATAAGGACATGAGTTTAGGAAAACCTATGTACGGGCATCTAAATCGATACACAACAACATCAGATGATGAGAAAAGCTATGGTCAGGCATTGGCACTTGATCAGAAACGATCCGGTGATTGATGACAGTGTTGCCAAGAGACCCAGATCACATTCAGAAAGGCAAAGTCCATGCAGGACATCATGGGCAGAAGCAAAGTCACCAAAGCCAAAGAAACCTGTCTAAAACTGAGCCCAGGATTTACAAAGTGCTCCATGGCAAAAATATGACGGAACTTGATATGCCTTTCCATAAGACTGGAAGAATAAGTAAAACACTGACATGTAAAACAGCCCACGCAGTTTATGTTTTATCCTGTCCATGCCCGAAGTGGTACATAGGCAGCACCATCTTAAAGGTTCATACTTCAACATCTACATGCCATAAAAAATGCAGATAAAAACTAGCCTGTGGCATGGCACCTTCAGAAAATGCATGGAGGTCACTGTAATATACTGTGATTGACAGCATGTCTAAGAAGCCCAGAGGGGGAGGACAGAAAAAAAGAGCTAAGAAGATTAGAATCAAGACACATTCTAGAAATGGATTCCAAAGAGCCACTAGGGTTAATGTGGATGAAGAATTGTAGGTGCATCACTAACCTATATATTTATTCCAGGCTACCAGCTCTGATGACCACTAGAAAAGGTTTTAGGGCCTAACGTTTTTTGCAGCCACAAATAGGAAATCGGCCCGTTTGCGACTGCAAAATTGGTCTGCCCCATTTACAAACCCTATTTTGCACATTGGTAACCTACTACCGACTTGCAAACTAGGGTTTGCGACTCGCTATTAGGAAGGGGCGTGCCAAGAGCATCCCCTCCTAATACCGAGTCTCATTTAAATGTATGACTGTTTTGCAACCGCAATTGCGGCCGCAAAACACTCGCAGTTTACCTCCTACTTCAAGTAGGTGGTAAGCCACTCGCAAACGGGAAGGGGTGCCATGGGGACCACTTCCCCTTTGTGAATGGATGCAAAAATATTTTTTAAGAGCAGGCAGCGGTCCCATGGACCACTGCCTACTCTTAAAAAATTAAACAGAAACGTTTCATTTTTCTTTTTTAAAAAGCATCCCATTTTGCTTCAAGGAAAACGTGCTGCATTCTAAAAAAACCTGCTTTATTTAAAAAGCAAAAGACACACAATTGATGGACGGAATGCAGAACAAATCAAAACATTCACCCCCAGTCAAAAGATCTGGGTTAAATCCATCATTCTTTGGCTCACCATGCCACCCCAGTTTAGACCTGGCCATATGCAAATCAGTCTTGACCCTGTGCCTCATGGGAACAGTCCAGCCCGAACTGCCAAGCCAGGTCCTCCGTGGACCGGAAACAAGCATCCTAGGACCGGTTTCGGGGTTTCACCCCTCTTCAGCCAGGATAGCTTGAATCCAGTGACACAGTGAGCCCGGGACCCACGTCTGGGCATACTAGGCGCACTTAGGGTGAGAAAGCAAAAGACACACAATTGCTGTAACACTTTTCGCCCTAAGTGGGATGGGTATGCCCAGACGTGGGTCCCTTGCTCACTGTGCCACTGGATTCAAGCTAGCCTGGCTGAAGAAGGGTGACATACCCTGAAACCGGGCCCAGGATGCTTGTTTCCGGTCCAGGGAGGACCTGGCCTGGCAGTTCGGTCTGGACTGTTCCCATGGGGCACAGGGTCAAGACTGATTTGCATATGGCTGGGTCCAATCTGGGTTGGCGTAGTGGGCAAAAGAACGATGGATTTAACCCAGATCTTTTGACTGGGGGAGAATGTTTGCATTGTCAGCATTCCGTCCATCATTTGTTTGCTGTAACACTTTTCGCCCTAAGTGGGATGGGTATGCCCAGACGTGGGTCCCTTGCTCACTGTGCCACTGGATTCAAGCTAGCCTGGCTGAAGAAGGGTGACATACCCTGAAACCGGTACCAGGATGCTTGTTTTTGGTCCAGGGAGGACCTGGCCTGGCAGTTTGGTCTGGACTGTTCCCATGGGGCATAGGGTCAAGACTGATTTACATATGGCTGGGTCCAAACTGGGGTGGTGTAGTGGGCAAAAGAACGATGGATTTAACCCAGATCTTTTGACTGGGGGAGAATGTTTGCATTGTCAGCATTCCGTCCATCATTTGTTTGCTGTAACACTTTTCACCCTAAGTGGGATGGGTATGCCCAGACGTGGGTCCCTTGCTCATTGTGCCACTGGATTCCAGCTAGCCTGGCTGAAGAAGGGTAACATACCCTGAAACCGGTCCTAGGATGCTTGTTTCCGGTCCAGGGAGGACCTGGCCTGGCAGTTCGGTCTGGACTGTTCACATGGGGCACAGGGTCAAGACTGATTTGCATATGGCTGGGTCCAAACTAGGGTGGCGTAGTGGGCAAAAGAACGATGGATTTAACCCAGATCTTTTGACTGGGGAAGAATGTTTGCATTGTCAGCATTCCGTCCATCATTTGTTTGCTGTAAAACATTATTTAAAAAGCAGTCACAGACATGGTGGTCTGCTGACCCCAGCAGGCCACCATCCCTGGGAGTGCTAGCCATTCCCAATGGGGTCGCAAATTGCACCTGCCTCATGACTATTAATGAGGCATACAAATTGTGACCCCATTAGGAATCGCAAACAGTGTCTGGGACACTGTTGTAAATTACATTTTGCAAGTCGCAAAATGATGCATTTGCGACTCGCAAATTGTAAGGGTCGCACATCTGGCCCTTAATGTTTAATTTGTGTATGTGTGTGTGTTTTTACAGTAACGCAAGCTTGAAATGGTTTCAACTTAGAAGGTCTTATAAATGGCAGATACAGAGACAACTCTTATTCTCCTGTGCTCTACAGAGAATAAAGAGTCACAGCAAAAATGCTAGTTTGATTAATATTTTCATTTAATTTATTATGATTGGTTTTTGTGGTAGGAGAAGCATATTCCTGAAAATAGAATTTCTCTGGCTATCAGATTGATATTAAATTTTATGTGTGAGGCAACTTGTGGTACACAGTGTGCCCACTTGGACAAGACTGGTTCTAGAATATGGTTTGGCAATGAATTTTAGGTATAAACTCAGACAACTCGCAATAATGCTATAATTAAATACTAGACACGCTGAAATGGTGACCACGGCTCTAAGGTTCTTATTAGTTGAACGCGCTGTAGGTCAGTGAAGTGATACATGTGTAGTAATATGTGGTCTAATTCTCGTGATTTCAAAACAAGAATTAAGGCATTATGAATATATAAATGTGGCGCTGACGGTCCGGGGCATATGGTGGATGTGATATTACCGGTTGCAAAATGGTGACTAGTGGGCAACGGCTTGGCTTTAATGAGCAAACTTGCACACAGTGTGCTATATTTGTGGAATGAACATGTATAAATGCATTTCTGAATACTCCAAATGGTTGTAAAGCTATGTGTAAATGGTGTACCATGTTAAATTATTTGCCGCCTATCGCTGTAATCTAACAGCCGGTATGAGCAGTGTCCTTTAAAAGATGGCACAACCTTACTATGCATCTAGCGTTTCCTTTCTTTATGTTTACTATGTATTTAAAGGTGATTGGTTTAAGCGGTCAGCGTCATCACCAAGGTGTTGAGGCCACCAAAATGTGTTGATGCAGCTCCTCTGTGCTATGGAGTGAATAAAGCATTGGTACCAACTACACTGGAGTGCGGTGGCATTCTTTATCCGAATAAAGCAATTTTTTGGGAATTTTAAAAAGGCCTCCTTACTCATGGCAGAGGCCTCACATTCGTGGTGGAGGCCCCGCTCTCATCGGGTAGGCCTTGCCCTCATGGTGGGTCCTCCGCAATGAGTAACTGCAGTGCGGAGGTTCTGCCAGGAGTGCGGGACCCCCACCATGGTTGGCCCCCCTGCCATGACTGCTGGGCCTCTGTCATGAGTGCGGTGGCTCTTTATGAATCAGGCCCAGTATTGTTAATTATCAGATGTGATAAATATCTCACCCAACTAAGCAGCTCACAATGAACTCCTTAGTAAATGAAATCTTTTTGAACTCCATGTTGACAAACTTGATCTGATTGATGGCCAAATGATGCTGAAAAGAATGCCTCAGAACCTATACCAGGATCATTTGAAGGCAGGAAACATAAGATCAAAGAGCTTCCAAAACCACCACACTGCAGTATTAGACTACTTAAAACAATATTATACTGTTTGATTAAATTATTCTTTTCAGAAGTGGAAAGGCAAGATCCATACAGGAATTTGCCAGTATAAACTGAAGTGTCTTGAATGAGACTTTATTCGCTTGAAAGGAGTGAATGAGATGAGACAGAAATACGCTTGACAGTTGGTGGGAGAAAGAGCAGAGGCCATTCAGTCTTCCAAATAAGTCAAAAGGTGGATGGGTTGAAGAAAATGATGGGCCAAAAGTTCTGAGAGACCCTTTCTGCCCAATAAATGAAATTTAGACATTTCTAATTATAATGTTGCAAATCTCCAGAAACAATGTTCTCCGTAATTATTTTGTGGGCCAATGTCATAGAATTTATGAACTGCGTGATCCTGTGAAATGCTTCTATAAAGAGAAACTGGTTTATGTCATAACGACATGGAATTAGCAAGATGATCCCTATCTTCATGGATACAATGAAGTTGTGAACGTCCTGGAAGTAAAACCCCCATGCTCTTCTTGCTCTGTGGGGCTACCTATGGCCAGTAAAGCTCATTAAACACTTTCTGTCAATTGAAGGAAAAGAGGCCTTAGAAATGCTTTGCTTCAATAGTTCTATATTCAGGTTTGGTCAGGGGCTCACATTGAACCTCCTTGAGAAATTAATGTTCACAAAAGTGAAACAATTGCACCCCTGTGTTGTAGGAATGCTTGTTGTGTGAATGCTTGTTGATTCATCCTTTTGGATTCATCGTTTTTTTCTAACTTAGTATCAGACAACTCACAAACTTGACAGAAAGGTTGACAATGAAGAAATAAATAAGTGTCATAAGCATCACACATATTCTTAATCCTTTACATAGCTTCCACCTCAATAGTAGTTCAAACACATCCAATAATTGATCATTCTTTATCAGATTGCTTTCAAACTTGCTGGTGTGCTGACGTCAACAGAGAGGAATTATAAAGTATTCTAGTGTACTTTTTAAAGAGTCTTTGTCAATGAGCCATGAGATAATTAGAAGCACTGTACTGAACTAAAGAGCTTGAGCAGGGTGTTGTGTGTTTCGGGGCTAGGCCTGTCTTGCAGCCTTACTGTCCTCCTCTCTTTGGAGACCAGTTTATTTACCTAGCCCCTTTCCTGTCCTGTTCTCTGCAGCTACAGATCTCCCCCCACCAGATAACCTTTGTCTCTATGCAGCCCACTTATCACCTCATCAAAGCAGTTTGGATCACCCTGGCAAGACTGGCCAATCAGGAGAGGCTGCTAGAAAGATGGATTTTGGCTCACAGAAAATAAAATACTATAACTTATTTTCTGTACTAGTTATGATAAATTAAACACTGGCAAGTTGTTGTATTTATCATTACTAATCTTCTTGCAATATTATTTTAGTTCATTCTTGTCAACAGAAATACATTATTACATTATTCCCATGTTAGTCTATTGAGCTAAAATGCTAAAATGAGGAAAAATGAAATTTGCATTTTTTCCCTCACCAGGGCATATAAAACATCTTTAAAAAAGGCCCGGCTTAGTTGTGCATTGTACCCTACCGTGGGGACACCTAGGGTAGACCTTAGGGGTGATGTGTATGTAAAAGTAATGTAGTTTCATAATTTGGAAGTACCTTTAAATCCAAAGTCGAATGTGCATATAATTACAGTTTAAAAGATGCTTGCCAAGCAGGGCTGACTTTTAAAATGACAACGGGCAACCCAGCAGTGCACACTTAAGGGCATGAAATCTGCTGGGCCTCTCAACCTACATGCCCTACCAGATAGGTAGATTGTTGGTGCCGATTGTAATTACACCTAATTACCACACACCTTTATAATCAGAGCACTGTCCCTGGGCCTGGTTAGCAGGGCCCAGGGCACAGTCAGAGTCAGTTACCATCAGTATCAGTCAAAAAATGGGGGTGATCAGGACAAAAAAGGATGACTTTCTCGCACTTTACAATAAACAAACCTAGAAATTCACTGAAAGAAGCAAAGGTTAAAGTAACATTGTAGTTAGGTGAATATGTCAGTGACAACATTAACGTTTTGGAAAAAATAAAACTCAGAAATTCACAAGTTATATTTAGCATAGCTTACTATAACTTGCACCCCAACCATGCACTTCCTATGACCTCAGATATTAGATGACTCACGACAAGTTCTATGACATAATTTATGACATCAGCAATGGCATCTCAAATGACATCATTACTCATATAACGGATGTTAGTTACTAGGAAAGCCTAATATCAAAGGTGTTACCATTGTCCAATGCAGGAATATTTTCCTAGATTTACATTGTTGGAATTTACTTTGCCTGTAAGTATATTTCTACTAATTAAAATGTAAATAATCCAATGAATATTTGTATATGCACGTATATGAGTATGTTTAAAATGAATGCACAACATTTAATTTAATTAAGTTATTTCATAAGGTAAATATGTAAATATTTTTTTTTCCCTGTCATCAATTTTTAAATTAAGTTATAGATTGGAAATAATAATCATTTAAACAAAAGCTTTGTTTATGAAATTATTTATACATTGTTTTAAAAAATTACATTTCATAGTTAAATATTAGTGTTTTCTAATGGTTTAGGGACGGGTGCTATTTAATTTTAAATGTTTTACTAGGGTTTATGGGTGTCTCATTTGTTAGGGGGTTGAAATCGTTTTTCAGTTTATCAAGGGGTAGTGATTGGGGGTAGTATGAGCAGTTTATATGGGTCAGATTGAGGCCCTAAATGTCAACAGTTTATCTATTTTTGTGTGACAAGTATTAGGATCAGCACCCGGAGCTCGCAGACGCTGACTATAAGTTTCTGCTTAGCACTGTGCTACAGCATGCGTTTTGAATTTATTTTCTATCACTTGAGGTTTTCCAGCTCAAGGGCCATCTCATGACAATCAGCCCAGAGCATACAAAATGTAATCTGAATGTGCAAACAGGTGCACCATGGTCTTGAAAATAGTTTTCAGTTCAGGGCTGATTGTCCTTGAGAATGGATTTTTTCAGGGGGCTATAAATAATTCACAGTTCATACCAGCTAGTCTGAAAAAAGAGTTCATCCCTCATTGTTTAAGTAAAACAATTCAGAAATTTTATACATGAGAGAGATAGTATGTTTGCCCTAGAGAACCGGAAAAAAAGAACTTGAGGTCAAGAAATATGGCTTAAGACGTAAGTGGTTGATGTGCTGAATGTCTCCCTGAGACTCCAAAGGCTGTGGGTCTGATGGTTTCCACAGGCTTTGGACTCTCAGACTCTACATTCCAGAGGCCTTGGAATGGTCTCCGGTAGCAGGTGGGTCTGATGTCCTTGGGGGGTTATAAGTTTGATAGTCTCAGAGGTTGTGACTCGGATGGTCTTAATAGACCAATGATTCAGTGATCTTCAGAGGCTATGAGTCCAATAGATTATGTAGTTGAATCCACAGCTGTACTGGGTACAGACAGTGGTCACAGTAAAGCAAAGATTCCGGGCATGGAAAAGAGCCTGAGCAAAACGGTTTCCCAATCAGGTGAACAAAAGAAAGAACTCTAACACTTAAGTCTCCTGAACAATGTTCTATACTTTTTATAATAAGTGGTAGCTCCTGTTACTGCATACATAACAATTATAACTTTTGGGTTTTGTATCTTCTGATACATACAAGGTACAGTTAAAACATTCATCCTCCACTGAATGTTTTCAAATCAAAGCTGATGGATTCTAAAGGGAGGAGAAGGGCCTGCAAAATACTGTGACATGCAGAGATGGAATAGGCATCGCAATTTGCATGTGACTTCCCATTTTAGGGGACAACCCCATAATGGGTGCTGGATACTGCACTCAATAAATAATGCATCAACATAGTGGGGTTGATTCACAAAAGGCCTCTGTACCCATGGTGGAGGCTATGTGGTTGTGGTGATGGCCCCTCTCTCATGGGGGGGCCTTGCACTCATGGTGTGACCTCCACCCTCCACAATGGGCAAATAAAGTACGGAGGTCCCACCAGGAGAGAGGGACCCCTAACATGACTGAAGCCCACCGCCATGACTGTGGGGCCTCCACCACGAGAGGGTGGCGATTTATGAATCGGGCCAAGTATTCTTAATTATCAGGTGTGATAAACACCACTCCTAACTGTGCAGCCCACAATGAAGAAGGCCTTAGATAGAAAATGAAATCTTTTTGGATTCTATGTTGACAAACTAAATCTTATTGATGGCAAAATGATGCTGAAAAAAATGCATCAGAACATATTCCAAGATCATTTGAAGATAGGAAACATTTGATCGAATAGCTTCCTAACCACTACACTGTAGTATTTCGACTGCTTAAAACAACATTCTACTGTTTGATTAAATTATTCTGTTCCGAAGTGGAAAGGCAAAACCTATACAGGAATTTGCTCCTATAAACCAAATTGCCTAGAACGAGATTTTGATTGCCTGAAAGGAGTGATTGAGATGAGACAGAAATTCTCTTGGCAAGTTGTGGGGCAACTCTCTGTGTAGGGGGGCTGGCGCGCAGGGCTCATGTTGTAATACCCCTTAGGCGTTTAATGGAACGCTATGAAACTATGACTGATGTTCCCCAAGGCCCATGATTCCATTGCTCTTGAGTCCCTGCAAGCTTTCCCCAGAATCATGTGAACCAATAGAGTATCTTGCACACGCTGTTACTAGGGCCTTGGTGTTGTTTTTCATTATGCATGTTTGAGCAAAAACAATACATTTGTTTCCTGATTAATTGGTTCCAACCATCAAGTTGCACCTGCCCTTCCTGTAAGGTCAAAGCTAGTGTCCTACATGTATTTCCTTCAAGTGTCCATGAGAACCTTCCAGGCTGCAAAGTGCTCCACATGCCACATGTGAACTAGCTACACCCTTTGGGCCTTTAAAAGGGTATATAAACCACACTCAATGCTGAGTCGTGCCATGGTCTCGCTTCCTGTGGTACTTTCTTCACCCTTCTTACTAACCTAAAGAATCTAGTTGGAACCTAGAAGCGCTATAGTCTCCTTCAATTCCAAGTTGAAGCAGTGCTTCCCGTGTGTCCAGCTCCCTTGACACCTCCTTCATCTCTTCCTCCTGCACAGCTACTCCTGTTCCCCTGCATCTCCCTGAGTCAAAACCTTGAGACATTCTTCAAACTCCAGACAAGTGGAAAAACAACGCTAAGCATGTGATACCAGGTTACTGTGCACTATTCCTCCTATAGTAGAAAGCAGGATCGAGTATCAGCATCTTCAAAGACTTTTCCTCCTTGCCCTCTCTGTGATTTCCTCCAGCGCTTCTTGTGTGTTCATGCTCTGGACACTCCTCCCAACTGTGGTGCTTGAACTGTGATTTTGCAAGAACTTAAGACTTTAGCTCTGTGTTTCTCTGATGAACAGTAGTGCCAACAGAAAGCACTTCAGAGAGTTTGATATGTGTATGAACCTTGTACCGAAATCTGTGTTCCAAGTTTAATCCTTAAGAGAGCCAGTAACTCCAATTTGTGTTCCGAGTGTAATCCTTGGGAGTGCCTGTAACTCCAATCTGTGTTCTGATTTTAATTCTTGACAGTGCCAGTAACTGCAATCTATGTTCCGAGTCTCTTCTTGGGAGTGTCTCTAACCCCAATCCGTGATTTTGGTTATTCTGCTCTCATGCCGTGCTGCTGATGAAACTTGTACGTGTATGCCATTGCATGGTAATTGTATATTGAGGCTTGTTAGTGTACTGATAGTAACTGCCTCCTCTTGTTTTTTCCGGTGTTAGAAATGGGTGTCTCTAGTTGGCAATGGTTTGCACCTTTGTCCAAATAGGGACCCTTCCTTCTAGTCAGGATAAGGGGGATACACTACTTAAATAACCCCTGCTCACCCCTTGGTAGCTGGGCACGAGCAGTCAGGCTTATCTCAGAGGCAGTGTGTGATACATTTGCACATAACATACAGTAACACAGTGGAAATACTACTAAAAGGACAATACAACTGTTATAGAAAGGTAACCAATATTTATCTGTGCAAACAAGATTAAACCGATAAAAGTCAAATATACAGTAATCAAAAATATGCACTTTGCAAGAATGACTTTAAAAAGCAGTTCCTTGGAGCTCGTAGCTCCATCTGGGGCTACCGCTGTGCTGAAAACAACAGAATCCAACAGTTCCGGCCGACCGCGTCAGTGTGGACCGGCGCTGGTGTCAGCAGACTCATAAACAGTACCTTTGGTTCCAGCCTACTGCGTCAGTGCGGGCCGGTTGTGGCAACCGTCTGGCTGCCATGTGAAGCGTAGCGATGGGGCATGCAGTGCCCTCAAGTCAAGGTGCAGGCAACGGCTCAGTGACGGTCATCCAGCGGCATCAGTGAGACCAGTGCTGCGGTGCAGAGTGAGGCGGTGCTCATTGTGGTGCTGACAGGTCACGTGCAAGCGGCAGAGCCAGTTAATAGGAGCTGGGGTCCATCAGCCCAGACTGTGGTGTGGGAGGGGGCGGTGCATCATGTGGCTTCTGAGCGGTGCCCCCAAACCACGTTGCAGTCACGGGTGTCGAGGTCAGCATGCAGCAACATCATTGGTGAGACCAGAGCAGCGGAGTGAAGTGAGGCGGTGTGGAGTGCGGTACCCACGGGTCGCGGTGCAAGCAGCGGCCCGGTAGCGGCAGTGGTCATTGTGAGTGAAACCAGCGTTGCGGTGCAAAGTGCGGCGATGCCTTCTGTAGTGCCTTCAGGACGCAGAGTCAGCAGCGGTGTCGGTGATGGTGTAGGCTGCTTTACACCTCTGTAGCAACTGAAACCCATGGTTCCAGAGGCGGTAACCAATGGTAAGTGAAGTCTTTGCAGTCCCTGAGACTTCATGAACAGAATGCAATCTCTATTCCAAGCCTTGGAGATACTCAGCAACAAGTGAGTCCAGTCCTTTCACTGTCCAAGGCAGAAGCAGCAACTGCAGGCCAACTCAGCAAAGCAACAAAACAGCAAAGTGGCAGTACTCCTCCTGGCAGCTCTTCTCCTCGGCAGGGTCCTTGATCCAAGCGAGTTCTAAAGTTCTGGGGTCTGGGCCCCAATATTTATACTCAGTTTCTCTTTGTTCTTTTGGGCAGTGTCTGTGCTCAGTCCAAACCAGTTTGGTCCTGTCTGGCCCAACTTCCTAGCAGGAGGTAAAGACAGCATTGTCCAAGGCAGGCCAGCCCCATTGAGGTGCAAGAAAATCTCCTCCCAGTACTCTAAATGCAGCCCAGGTCTATTCAGCCCAGCCCTGACTCATCCACGAAAGGCAGGACACATCTCAACCCCCCCAGTGGCTGTCTGAAGAGGATGCACATTCCCAGCCCCTGTCACGCCAAAGCCAGACAGTCAAACCACAACCCAGCAAAGTCCCCCAAAGTCCCTTTCCTTCGTCTTTTCTTTGGCGGTCGAACCGCCATTGACAGGCAGACGGAAAGGGATATTGTAATCCCTGAGCAGGTACCACCTCTATTGTAGGAGTTACTGTCTGTTGGAAAGCATCAGATGGTCCCTCTGCCTGCTGCCTCTGACCGCACACATCATAATGCGGCGGTCGGACCACAGCAGATGTCGGGTGGACCGCCACTGACGAGCAGTCGGATGGCCTTCTGCCCAACATTGGAATAAGGCCCTTTCTGTCAAGTGAAGGAAAAGAGGCTTTAGAAATGCTTTGCTCCAATACTTCTGTATTAAGGTATGGTCAAGGACTCACATTGACCCTCTTTGAGAATCGGGTGGCCTAATACTATAAATCCATGCAGTGCAGCACAGCAAGCCACCTTGCTGTGCTGCACTGAGTGACAGGAAAAGAGCAGGAATATGGCACATTCCTGCCTTTTCATCTGGGCTGGCGCTCTTTTGGCAGCATATGATTGCATTCAAGGATGTGTTTGTGTAGGAAGGGGCACTTGCCTGGACAAAAACAATAATGAGAGGCATATTCCTCGAACTATGTTTGCTGCACAAACCTTTGCACCATAGTGTAAGGGTTTCTGCATGAGTCCTGCATATGTTTTGTATTGGAAGGCTACTCTATCAGTACAAAATACTATGCTTAGACTAACGATGGCAAGTCATTGACATGGTACATCCAAGTCCAAGAGGTGGTGATCTTCAAGCCATCCTGAATAGGCTTGAGTGCCTTTGGATGTTCAAATGCCGCTCAATTGAAAATGGACTCAATACAATTGAGGAATGGAACCTGATTCTATAACTTTTTACTTTTTTGTTCCTAACAATCTGTGTATAAATGTCAGTATAAAGCTAACTTATTGTTAGCTATGTTTTTAATTCTTATATCTATTATTTTTGTTGTGGTTCTTCGTTTTCCTTATTGCCTTCCACACTCTTTCCCATGTTATTTGCTTCACATATGCCTCATTCAATATGGCCGCCAGCCCTGGACGCTTAATTTCTAGCCGGAACACGTCATTACGCACGCTCGCTCTCCCCCATATTTCATTGTCCTTCCGGTGCCTCCACTAACACGCTGACTAATCCGCTCTACCAGACTCCGGCACCATTCATTGCATGCTGTCTGCTTTGGACTCAGCGGGATCCAGTCCCCTTCCTTCGAACTCAAGTAAGTCTACGCCCAGCCTTCTCCCGCTCCCCAGTGCTGAGTCCTGCTCCCGCGCGTCTAACCTACTGCCCTGATTAGTCACTTCCCGCTTTCCTCCACAGTTGGATCTATCGTGATTGATTCCCCCTTGCCTACTACCAGCACGTACTTCGCTGAGCGGCCAGACCTCCTATTATCACGTAAGCTGCTACAAGTCTTTTTTGCCTTCATTTCCCTCCAGTACCTCGCGCACCCTAACCGGTTACCCCTTCCTCTGCAGATCCGGTTTTACCATCACGGTCATCATGACCTGTTGACGATCCTTAATCGCATCGTTTCATTACCAGGTACTTTCTAGTCGCCCCGCCTTCCCCTCTTCCCCCCCGCCCAATTTACTTTTGGACCTCGCAGTTTCCCTCATGCGGTAAACAGCTACCCTACGCCATGGCATGCTGGCATTATGTGCGTTATGTGCCTTTCTCTCCTTTTGCACATGCCCACTCCCACGGCTCTTCCTTTTGCTGTACATGGCAATTAATTCTTTGACCTACCGTGTACGTTGTTCAACTTGCTCTACCTTACCTAGGCATGCTGGCTTTACATGCGTCAATTCCTTGCACATGCCCACCTACACGCCTCTTTCCAACTGGCTTACATGGCAATTTATTTAGTTATTTCTCTGACCCACCATGTATGTCTTCTAACTTGCTCAACTTCACCTTGTACCTACACTCTGTTGTTGCAGCTCCTTCCTTTAAGAGCAGCTCTTTTCTTCTTCCTTAATTCTCACTACTGATTAACTACCAGTTAAATAATAATAATAATTTTTTGTAATTGTATTCTACTGTCCTTAATTTTTAGTATAGTTAATCGTCCGCCCAGTGACTAGTTGTTTTTAGTAATTTGACTTATGTTCCCGGGACCAATGGTTTCTCTTGTTATCTAGATCCTACCTGCTCACACGCTTTCTCGTCCTGATGATGATCTCTAACTAATGAGATCGAAACGCCGTCGACTTCCACAACCGAAACTCCTTTAAACATACCTTATTAACTATGGAGTTTTGTACAGTGTTGTCAATGCGATGTAAATTTTAAGTCACCAGCACTTATCACTTCACGCACTTTTCACCCTGTGTGAGCACCAGGACTAGTTCCTACCATGTGAATGATACTCCCTTTATGATGTTAATAAATGTGATATCATTCATACAACCTTGTGTCCCTGCATACTTTGTTCTCAAAAATTTTGTTGGCACTTTCTGTTCACTAATAAAACCCAGACTAAGACTACTTTTGAATTAATAGTAGCTCTGGCTACCCGAGGACCTACTTGGCCTCAACCTTGACCGCTGTTTTTTGCAAATAGACTAACATTAAAGCTTTTCCCACTTTGTATGTGTGCTGTACAGTGAAGCGCACATGCAAAGTCAGAAAAAACGTGATAAAAAAAGATTTTGCATTGATTTGCATCACTATTATGATGCAAACAGGGCACTAGATCTAGTTGTAGAAAAACTTCTGTGGATACTTAAAACATGCTGCATAGATAAATCATTTCGGATTCACCATTTCGTGTGACTTAGGCCCTCATTACGATGTCGGTGGACCCGTCACAGGTCATTAAATGTAGCAAGAAATCCCAAATGTGATCCAAAGGAGAGATGTAGGCCTTGCAGTAGACTTCCTACTTTTTAGATACACTGCACCCTGACCTCTGTACTGTCCAGGGCCTATGCTAAGAGTGACTTGTTTTTTAAAATGGAATGTTTGGGCCTGGCAAAAGGGTTATTTTCTGCGGTCAACGTGACAGTTTAAAACTGCACTCAGACTATAGAGGCAGCCCTGGGACATGTTTTGAGGTGCTACTTAAGCTTGTAGCACTATACGCGCTTCAGACCCACTAATAGCATCTAATTTCCAGGCTCTGGGTATGTGGTATACCGCTCTACAACTACACCACCTTCTGGCCGACACCCAATCAGGATTTAGAGGTAACCAAAACAAGGAAACTGCACTCATTGCAGCCACCGATGACATACAAACCATATTGGACTGAAGAGAGAGCCCTGCCCTCATCCTGCTTGACCCCCCATAGCCTACTACGGTCTCTCATCATTCACTCATCAGAAGACTCCACGGTATCCGCATCAAAGGACTGGCCCTCAACTGGATAGGCTCCTTCCTCACAGGAAGAAACCAGAGAGTCAGACTACCACCTTACATATCTCAATCCAAGTACCTGGTCTGCAGAGTCCTGCAGGGCTCATCTCTCAGTAACACCTTGTTCAACATTTATGTAACTCTGCTCACTGACCTCATCAAATCCCAAAGCATAACCATCATATCCTATGGTGATGACATCCAACTCATCCTATCTCTGACTGACAAGACAACTAGGGTTGAGCATAACTTGGGTAATTTTCTGTAGTGTAATTACTTGTACTTACCACAACATTACTTGTAATTATGCATAATTATGTGAGAAGCATAATCCCGCATTTAGCTTTATGTTCAGTAGTGCAAAATGCACCCTGGCATCCAAAATTAGCCCTAGGATGCAATTTGTGCCAAGAAAATAGCACTACATATTACAGGTCACGAAAAGCAGTAACCAGTAGACACTCGCTCTCTCTCTCAGTTCATTTGTCCTTCATATGTGGTAGGACTTTTGACTCAAATTACTCTTAAGTACTCAACTGGTATAATTGCACAATTTTGGCAATTTTACATAACTAATGCATAATTACTGTAATTACTCAGATTACTCTGGCATAATTAAAATTTTACCCAGGCCTAAAGAAAAGCACCACCAGAACTAACTTCACCAACCACATGATCAATGTAGCAGAATATATGAGAACCAAATGCATGAAACTCAACTCCAACAAGACAAAAGTACTGGTCTTCTGAAGCAGGAAGGCTCCTTGGGACTCTTCTTAGTGGCCAACAGAGCTCGGACCCATGCCAAAACCTACCGATCATGCCAGAAACCTGGGAATCCTCCAGGAAGATAAACTCAACATGACAACCAAAGTCAATGCAGTTAACTCCTCCTGCTTCCACATCCTATGTATGCTACCCATGATCTTCAAATGGTTGCCACCAGAACACCAGACATACCATCACACAAACACTCATCAAAAGTAGATTTGACTACTTCAACACATTTTATGCTGGGATCTCCAAAGAGCTCCTACTCCATCTAGAACACCACAGAAAGATTCATCTTCAACCTCACACATAGCACTCAAATCTTGCCACACCTCAGAGAGCTCCATTTTCTCCCCATATGCAAAAGAAGACAATTCAAACTGCTGATCTGTGCCATAAAGCACTGCACAACACTGGAACAGCATACATGAACAAACGCATACACTTTCACCAGCCAATCAGAAACCTATGCTCAGCCACACTCTCAATTTCACACACTCCCAGTAGCCACAAAAGCAGAATTGGATGTCACTCATTTTCCTACATTACACCCAAAATTTGGAACGTTGTCCATGAACACATCAGAGCCTCCTCCTCACTTCTTGAATTCTGCAAGATTCCGAAGTCCTGGCTCTTCCACTAATGCTGTGGGGCCTAACGACTACCCACCAGCTCTAGTGCTTGGATACTCTCAGAGGTGATTAGCACAATACACAAAGCCGCTCAACAGAAAATGTTTTGATCGCAACTTTCGATATGCCTGGTCCAAAATCCTTTTTTATAAAGTCATATAAGTATCAGTAAGCTGCTTGTATATTACCAAAAGTTGGGCCTCTAATGTTTTCTCAGCCTTATCAGGCTCTATTGGCTAACTGAGAGTCTGGCCGCAGATCACAGTCTTCAGAGCATCCTATATCACGATGGAAAACTTGGAGCACTTGTTAAAATGTATAAATTCTCCGAAACGCTCAGCTTATAAGTAATGTATATGGTATCTGATAGAACTTTCCGATCAAATAACCACTGAGGGGGTGAAACCTCACTTGAGCCGTGGCTCAACTTAATATACAGTGAGCATTGCGGACAGAGATGATCCAATGATTTATTTTGATATTGAGAACTGGTATGATCATATAGCTAACCAAAAACTTATCTATATGTAGCAACATATGCTGTTAAGCTGAGTGAAAAGTTAACCCCCACTCAGACCCCTGATAGGCCCTCCATATGTCCGAAAGACAATGTGACTCAATGACTTGTTTAATGCAGATCGATATTTTTTTATTCTCTGGCTAGCAGATAGTGATCCATATGTTGAGTCCCGAGCTGGTTTGAGTGACATATCAAAATCCCAACAGATGAAAAGTAGGTGGCATCACTGGCTTAACTCTAGCAGTAGAAAATTCAATATAGAAGGATCATCCTGATAAGGAGCAGAGAGAACAAAGATGCTGAACCAAAAACTATAATTTTTAATGTGTGCAAAATCCACCATTTTGACTTTTCCACTCTTACATTATACACACTCCAAAGATTACATTTATCTGTTAGTGCAACACCCAGTTGTGGCCCTTTATAGACTCATGAGGCCAACATCATATAACCTTTCAATGGTAAATGGGCTGGCTGCAAAAAAGTACATGCAGTTCAAGTGCAGAAATATAATATGTCTAACCTTAGTGGCAGATCTTCTGCTATTTATATTCCAACTGAATATATGATTATCCTAGCTACCCTGTTGTAATTTGGTAGCCACTGAATAATCACATAAATGCTGCCTTCTGTATCACTAAGAATTTCATCAGCACATTTGAAGCTTTGCCTTCTTTATCTTATGAATCCATAACCCAGCTTAAACAACTCACCCCTTGCTAAACAAAATCCAGCAGGTACCTTGTGAAACCCAGCTCCAACCCACCAGCTCTTAGAATGTCCCCTCCCAACACCTGTCCCCCAACCCCCTCCCACAACCAAAACCTATCAATTTTTCACGACAAAATGATCCTACCTTGCCTAGGAGGGCTGCCCCCCTAAAACAAGCACATTACTTAATTTTGTATAGTTGCTTATCAATCTAACACCAGAACCCCCTTGAAACCCGGCTACCACCCAGCCAACAGAACTGTATGAATTATGACAAAAAGAGGGAAGGACAGAGAAATAAGAAGGGAGGAGAGAGCAGAGAAAACAGAAGAAGGGGTGATAAAGTAATGAAACACTCATAGCACTGGTGGACTTGTGGAGGCCTTCAGCCAATGTAGGCACCCTGCTTCACAACGCAAGGGTACCTGTCTTGTGGTCAGAATACTATTTTTGCAGGAAGGAATAACTTCAATGCATGAAAACTAATATTTGGGGCTTATTTCTCTATGTATGTGGACTGCAGAATACAGCACACAATACAGTGACGATGAGAAAAGAAGTTCATTTTCAGAATTATTCATGCCTCAAATAGTCACACCATTTTGCAAAAATACATGCTGTAATTGTTTGTTGTTACGGGTATGTATCGCAATACATAGGTAATATGGAAGTGAATGCACAAGTACCTGACATGGAATGTCTTGGTTGCAAAAGGTAATGCTATGCAGGGTAATGCTGAGTTTAGTTTTTGTTTTTCAAGCAAACAGACAAATAATGCATGTGTGTGAGTTAGAATTTTTAATAAGTGATTATCAATGTTATCTGTGGCCAAATAGTGAATTAAGCAACTGTAAATATTTTTTCAATCTTCTCTTTAAACACCTTAGTTAATAACTGAAAGTAGTGGTATAAGATCTTGGAAAGTAATATTTAAGTTAATATTTTCTACATTTAAAGTAAGAATTGTTTTTTCTTTTCAAGAAATGCTTTTCAATACAAACATGTAGATGTTTATAATTCTTTCAACCTACTTTAACTAAAAATTATATATAATTTTAAATTATATGTTGTTTTACTTTAATTTTCAAGACACAAGGTCCGAGTCAGTGAGTCCTAAAAAGCCAGCCTCAATATTTTTTTTCATGTTTCTGCCAGCCAATAACAGAGCTTGACTTTGTGGGACTGGTAAACCAGAGGGTTTTATTTGTTGATTCTTCCCTTGTTACTCCATCAGTACTCCCTTAGTAGCACCGCATCTCTTGATATTGAACATTTCAAAGCCTAATTTCTCTCCAACGGCTGAACGGATATTCACCAAATCACCAAATCACATTTTCTAGGTAAAGATTTAGTAGCAGTTTTATCATGATATTGCATTGCCCTCGTGTCACACAAGTTAGATTTAGCAAGTGAAGCAAAATCACCTTGCACCGCACTACGTTACTAGGTAAATCTGCAGTAACGCAAAGCAATACACATCACTGCTTTGTGTTACTCTGCTCTGGAAAGGGATTCTATCGATGGCCAGTGGATGTTCCCACTTATCCACCCATGGATATTGGCGCATTCCCAGATGTACCAAGAATCGGTAAACCTGAAATGCGTCAAACTGCTACGCCTTCCCAGGAGAGGCACAGCAAGGAGAAATATATTTTATTTCTCCTCATTGTTTACTCTTTCTAAATGTGTTACATCTAGCCTCAGAGATTGTTTTTGTGCAGGAATATGTCCCTTCTTGCACAAAAACCACCTGTATGCAACACAGGCACCCTTGCACCATAGCACAAGGGGGCCTGCATTGGTGCTAGGCAACAGACTGCGACTGATAGATATGGCAAATACTGCCCTCTCCTTTTCACATAGCACAGTGCACTAAGTTGTGTTGCATGAAAGAATGATGAATATGGGCCATAGCAATCTATACATTTTGTATAATTGTATTCCCCTGTTTTGACTGTAGTATTGTCTTAAGTTCCTATGGGATGTAGCATGGGGAGACCCCTTTTTCTTAGCTCCCACTTGGCCAATAACCCAAAAATTCTAGCTCAGGTGGATAAACCTTTTTTTTCTGGAAAGTTTTGTGAAGATTCTTCAAACGTTCAGAAAGTTATTATTATAAACATAGAAAACATTTCCAATGGAAACTCAGGTTAACTATAAAGACACAGTGGTTAATATATATATAAAAACAGTCTTTCCGCAAAGCCAGCCGTATGTGATCAAGACCGTTGTATCGGTCGAAACGTGTCATGGCAGGCAGAAGAGAGCAATAAATAGATTCTTCATTGCCACTAATAGGAGTTCGCTCGTTTCTTATCGCCGCCTGTGGATGTGTTGAATGTTTGGAATCTACGTCAATACGGAAGGGAAGTGGGTCTGCTTCCTGTCGGCGAACCTCCTCTTTTGAAGCAGGCAGCCGTTCTCAGCCACAAGTGCGAGTAGCGATCCAGGAGGATAATTACGGCGGCAGCCCCCTGTGTAGCCTTGAGTTTTCACCTGCTTTGAAAGAAGCAACGGACGGGTCGGAGGACGCGCCGGTGGTATTTTTTCATTTCAGCGGTGAGTTTATTTGTGGCATTAACACAGGTGGGGAGGTGCTGGCAACAAGATATTTCCCCGCGCAACCAGCACACACGCGGGGCTCTCACGGATTACTGCAATGCCAAGGGACGCTTTGCAGGAGTGCGAGGCGGCAGCTGATGAGCTGTTCAGCAATGCACCAAGTACAATACTGCGTAATCCAGTAACGCAGATGAATGGAAGTCAAACTGATGCTAAGTCACTATTAAAACGATTAGCAAAATGCATAAGAAATGAAATAACTAAATGGTGGGAACATAAATCTTTACAGAAATACGAGGAAGTGGGGCGTGTGCCTCGGGGATTACGAATTTTATTGGCACCCTCATTTGAAAATCCGAACCCGGATATGTTGAAAGAATGGGCTACAAGCAATTTAGCAGCATCTATGAACCTGTTGAAGATCTTGGTTAAATATGCTCAGAGTGACCGTGAGGAATTGCTTAAAGAAATTCAAAGTTTATATGAAGAACTTAATAGGCTGGAACAAACGGACTACATAATTAAAACTAAAAAGGAGATTGATGACAGAATGAAAAAACATGAGGACAAAATAAAAGCACGTAAGGCATACAAATACGCACGAGATAAAGCGGACTACGAGTTGGGCCAGGTATTCACATTCTCTCGTAAATACGACAGCGCTAAAAAAAATAAGATCAGGACACATTGTCCACAATGCAACAGGACAAAACAAGGAAATGGTGGCAAGTGGAACCAACACGGAGGCATCAGGCTCTGAGACAGGTTCACTTACAAGTGACAACGAATCTGATGATGGTGCACAGAGAGCACTAAGCATTCCTGATATGGCAAACATACTAAGCCCAACGGAGGAACTTACGTTTTTAGTGACAGACCGCTTACAGACTCTACGCCCACGAAATCCGAACACGTCAAAAGTGCCAGGCAACAAAGAAACAAGCGGCGCAGAGAAAGGCGCAGGCACAGGAAGAGGAAAACAACAATGGCGCAGACGTTAGGGGTGAACAATAAAACAGTCATCAACCTATCATCTATAGTCCTATATAAAGCAGAGATCCAGCTACTGTCTCTCGGGCTGCCTTACTGCCCAGAGAGTAACTTCAATTATGGGAGAACTCGAGTTGACATTTATAAATACATCAGAAAACTCAAACTGAGGAAATTTTTACAATAAAAAACGGTAACCAGCAAGCAGAGAATGAGGCAAATCAAGGATTCACTAACAAGACAACATTACAAGCTTCAGATGCTGCCACACTGTTGACCCTACATGAGCTAAACAATGAGAACTGCCAAGTGCAAATGGTTGGTAATAGTCAGGCATCTATGCAAGAGAGACTATCAGCTTTCAATCTAGTTCAACCTAGTGCAGGCATCAGCCCTTTTAAAGCAAAATCGACTTTCTACCCTATAATGCCCAAAGATGCCATTGATATATTTCATGAAAGAGTAACTGATGAAATGAAAAAACTATTTCATAAAATCAATCACAGCAAAGAAAGATTGAAACATCGCGATATCCAATATGAAGATCTCATTCGCAAATTAAAAAATAATAAGGACATAGTTATCAATAAATCGGACAAGGGCGGAAATGTTGTGATTTGGCCCCGCACTCAATATATCCAAGAGGCCTATAAACAATTATCCAACACAGAATGCTATGCTACTACCACCATGACGGAATACAACAAGGCAAAAGAAATGCTTAAGAAAGATCTTATGGCATGGAAAAGACAAGGGCTGATTTCGATTCAAGAATTTAAATTTATGACTAATGACTTTCCTGTAATCCCAACGTTATATCTTATTCCCAAAATTCACAAAGAGTCTAATCCTACACCTGGCAGACCTATTATTTCAGCGATTGGTGGTATGAGTGAACAGATTACACAATATGTGGATTACTTTTTACAAACCCATGTACAGACACTCCCTTCATTTGTAAAGGATACGAGGGACTTCCTTGACAAGATACAACATATAGAATGGGATGATAATCTTTTGCTCATTACAATGGATATCGAATCACTCTATACGAGTATTAACCACCAAGTAGGATTAACTGCTGTGAAACATTACTTGGACAGAAGGCCTCTGACTTTACACAATCATAATGTTATGCTCCTTGAAATGATTAAGTGGTGTTTGGTTAACAAATTCTTTATGTTTGATAATAAGCTATTCTGTCAAAAACATGGGGTGGCTATGGGAGCCTGCTTCTCCCCCAGCTATGCGTGTCTCCACGTTGGCTGGTGGGAGGAGCAGGTTCTCAGGGGCACTTTGGTCAAGATATGTGAGGAACATATAGTGCACTGGCTAAGATACATCGACAATGTGTTTTTGGTATGGAAGGGGGACTTGGATAGTGCAGCATTGTTTATAGCTGAGTTAAATAATAACAACATCAATCTTAGATTTACTTCACACATCAGCCAGACACAAGTGGCATTCCTGGACACTACTATCTATGTGTCAGGAAACAAGTTGGAATCTACATTATATAGAAAACCCACTGCGGGGAATGCCACTTTGCATGCATCTAGCTCACACCCCAGCCACCTCATTAGGAGTATCCCCTATGGGGAACTCCTAAGATTAAAAAGGATTTGTAGCACTGATGAGGAGCTCACAAAATGTACTCAAGAGGCTCTAATTAGATTTAAAGCTAGAGGATATAGTGAATCTATCCTTAAGGAAGCTAGTGATTAGAACATAGGGGGGATGAGGATAAGGCTCCCCGTCTTATTACTATGTTCAACAGACAACATAAGCAGTTAAAGGCTATCATTAATCAAAACTGGCCCATACTGAGAACGGATGCAGTTTTGGCGCCTTGTTTACCTAGTAAACCATCCATTACTTTCAGACGTGCTGTTTCCATGAAGACGCAATTGGTTAAAAGCAGCCCTGAGACAATATCCAGTGGCACTTGGCTGCAACCTAAGAAGGGCTTCTACAAATGTACTTCATGTAGAGCCTGTAAATTTGGTATCAATCGGACACATTACATAACACCATTTAGTTCTAAAGAAGTACAGATAAAGGGCACTACACATGTCGTACAGAGTATGCGGTCTATATTCTTACATGCACTTGTGGCCTCAATTATGTGGGCAGTACTAAGCTCCAAGTGCATGTCCGCATTCTCCAACATTTAAGAGCCATTGTGAATAATGACCCCACCTACCCGGTGGCTCGTCATTTTAAGGCTGTACATGATAATGATCTCCAGTGTCTAACTTACTTTGTGATTGATGCCATCCCAAAGCTACGACGGGGTGGCAATAGAGAAAGAATGCTGAGACAACTGGAGACTCGTCTTATAATAGAACTAGACAGCAAGGCCCCTTTTGGTTTAAATACCACGGAAGATCTGTACACTTTTCTGTAATCGTACATATACAGACGTGGATTTGGCACTACACGAGTTCAGTTTTTCTGTCCATTCTTAGTATTTATTTATTGATCTGCATTGAGTCTTATTATCTACCTCGCGATAATACATCTATCTATTTATTTGATTACATTTATTCCGTTCACAAGATCAGATAACACCTCTATATACAATTGCAATATCTATGGGATTCGAAATAGATTTTGCATCCACAATACTTTTAAAGTTTAGCGTATTTGCACATTCATAGCACTTTGTAATTTTTTGCCAATTTTGCACAATTGTGAGGCATTGTCTATAGGTAGCACTATTTATTTTAGAGGGTGTTTTAAGGTTTTAAGGTTTTTTAACATGGAATATATACAAACCGATACAGATTCTCAGGATATTCATATCCCTCAGATTAATTCAGAGTGATCGCTTGTATAGATTTAGTGGAGGTTTTATTTAAAAATTCTCAAATCAGGACCCCCGTTGTACTGTACATTTCTCACCTGTAGAGTTATCAACTGGACTCTTGGTAAATCAAGGTAAAATCGAATTGCATTTTAACTGTAATGATGGGCTTGGATGCATTTTTTAACCTGGGTTTTATACAGTTATTTATTTATATATTTATATTTATTTATATATTTATATATGTGTATAATTCATGTGCCCTCTTGTAATTCCAGGTTTTTACACGTATTATTGTCTATTTTGATACGTTGTTTTATCTATTGAATACAGTACATGTAAGGGTTTGAGTATGTATACACAGGAATGTTTTGTTCATACATTCATAACCTCTTTTAATTACTTATGATCACTCTATGATTGCAATATGCTGGTACAATGTGATAATTTCACATTCAGGGATGATGACAAATACTTACCGAATGCACTTTCCTTTAATCTGTATAGCAATAGAATGCAGTCTGTTTTCCATGTTGTTTTATCATGTGACACGGGTTTAGTAATTAAAAAAAACAGTCTTTCCGCAAAGCCAGCCGTATGTGATCAAGACCGTTGTATCGGTCGAAACGCGTCATGGCAGGCAGAAGAGAGCAATAAATAGATTCTTCATTGCCACTAAGAGGAGTTCGCTCGTTCATTATCGCCACCTGTGGATGTTAAGGAATGTTTGGAATCTATATATATATATATATTATCTACTGGCGGTCGCCAGTAGATAGTTATAGTTAGGACCTATTTTCCATAGGAAATCCGCAACATTCTATTTGAAATAACTTTGGCGCCGGTTGACGAATCTTCGCGAAATTTTCAAACTTGTTGGGGCGCTCCGGTCCGCTCCTATCCTGAAAGTCTCGGGGTGATTCGTCAAGCGGGGGCCGAGAAAAAAAGGGGGTCCCAAAACGTGTTTTCCCCATGCAATTTTCCATAGGAACCTTTAGTCGCAGCTACAGCCCGAACTGCTGAACGGAATTACACCAAATTTGGCAAAAAGGTAGCCCTTGGTTCAGAGTCGTGCCTTTTGCTTAAATGGTGTAAATCCGTTCAGTAGTTCCTGAGAAAATCAAAAGTAAAATCACATATATATCTATGGCCGCGTAGGGTCCGCATACCCTCCCGATCACGAACTGTATGGTAATTGGCTGTCAACAATTCAAATCAGGAAGTGTTGGCAGCCATCTTGTTCCTCGGTAGAACCGAGGAACAAGAAAGCAGTAAAACAACTGCCCAAAACGCAAAAAGGGGGCAGGGTAGAAACACCCTGACCCCCTAGGCCTGCTCAGGGGGTCCTACAAGGACCCCCAGGGCCAAAAACAATTTTTTTTTTTAAATCAGCAAAAACGCGCTGGGTGCGCGGATCCTGCCGATAAAAAAAACGAAGCGTGAGCTCCGCGCTTCGTGGTTAATTGGCCCCCGGGTGGGCCAAGTCCCGGGGGCATGCGGGGGTTTATTAATAATTATATGGGGGGCCTCTAAGGCCCCAAGCCCGGGGACCACCACCCCCGGGGCTTTAAACAAAATGGTGCGGGAGGGCTCTGAGCCCTCCGCTAGCCCGAGGACTGCCACCACCCCCGGGGCTTCTTTTTTTTTAAATTAAAATTAGTTGTGTGGGGGGACCGCCACCTCCCCGGGGCACTAAATTGTTAAATATGGGGTCCGTTATGGAGCCCCGGGGACCACCACCTCCCCGGGGCTTTCAACATGTTGGGAGGGGGGCCGCGCGGCCCCCCTCCTGGAGTCCTTGATGGCCCTGGGGACCACCATCCCCCAGGGCCAGCTCCTGCAGTGTCCCGGGGTGCCTAGCCCCGGGACACTGTAGTTTGCTATGGCAGGTCAGGAGCCTCGCGGCTCCCGTCCTGTCATAGCAAACTGCTTTGGATTTTGGAAGAGAGAGCAGGAAACCTGCTCTCTCATCCAAAATTCAAAGCAAATTGCTTTTCCACACGGGGAGCTGCATCTTAGCAGCTCCCCATGTGGAAAAGCAATGCCGGCTCCCGAGGGACGTGGGGAGCCGGCGGGACCGTGGGGGGATTGGGGACCCCCATGGTCCCCAACGGAGAGGGCCGGCCCCGGGGATGGGGTCCCCGGGGCCTTAAATGGCCTGAGGAGGGGGGCCACGCAGCCCCCCTCCAAATATTTTAAAAATAAAAAAAAAGTGGGCATGCCCTGGAGGATGGGGTCCCCGGGGCCAATAGAGGCCCAGGGAAGGGGGGCCACGCGGCCCCCTTCCCGTTTTTTTTTGTTTTAAAAAAGAAAATGCTCCGGCCCTGGGGGATGGGGTCCCCGGGGCCAAAAGTGGCCGAGGGAAGGGGGGCTGTACAAAAATGTTTTTTTTAAAAAAAGACCGGCATCGTGCCGGAGGCCCCGCCCCCTCGCTGCAGCAGTCTGCAAACGCGCCCCTGGCGCGTTTGCAGATGAGAATGAATTCCCCTTGAATACTGGGGGTGCCTGGGGGCCAACTAGCCCACCAGGAACCTCCAGTATGCGTCAGAGGCTGCGTTGCTGAGAGGTGTACAGAGGCTACGCCCTTTTACACCTCTCTGCAACGCAGCTCTGTGGCGCTTTTTGGAGGTACATGGTGGGCTACTTGGACTCCAGGGACCCTCAGGATTCAAGGGAGTTAATCCCCCAACTTAAAATGCACCACGGGCGTGTTTGCACAGTGGTGAAGGGAGAGGGCGGGGCTTCAGGTGACATGTGTGCAAACAGGCCCCGTGGCGTGTTTTAAGTTCAGGAATTAATTCCTCTTCAATCCTGAGGGTCCCTGGGGGCCAACTAGCCCACCAGGTACATCCAGTAAGGTTACAGAGTGTTGTAAAAAGGGGCGTGGCCTCTGAACACCTCTCTGCAACGCAGCTCTCTGGCGCATACTGGTGGTATCTGGTGGGCTAGTTGGCCCCTAGGGACACTCGGGATTGAGGAGGAATTAATTCTCCAACTTAAAACGCGCCACAGGGCGTGTTTGCAGACATGTCACCTCAGGCCCCACCCCTTCCTTCACCATTGTGCAAATATTCCTCTAAAATCAGCCGAACTACGAATTCCGATTTACTCACCTGTTATCAGGAGAGACCTCAGTGCTGCATCTTTGAGCCCAGTACTGATCCTGAAAAGTAATTTTAACCGTACTTATCAGTAACTTGAATTTCCTTCCATAGGCTAACATTGACTGGTTTCACTTGGAAATTCTTCTAAGTGTGGAGTTTTGGAACTTTATAATATTCCTCTAAAATCAGCTGAACTACGAATTCCAATTTACTCACCTGTTATCAGGAGAGACCTTAGTGCTGCATCTTTGAGCCCAGTACAGATCCTGAAAAGTAATTCTAACCGTACTTACCAGTAACTTGAATTTCCTTCCATAGGCTAACATTGACTGGTTTCACTTGGAAATTCTTCTAAGTGTGGAGGTTTGGAACTTTATAATATTCCTCTAAAATCAGCCGAACTATGAATTCCAATTTACTCACCTGTTATCAGGAGAGAACCCAGTGCTGCATCTTTTAGCCCAGCACTGACCCTGAAAAGTAATTCTAACCGTACTTACCAGTAACTTGTATTTCCTTCCATAGGAATCCATTGTCTGGTTTTCAGCAGAAAAGTTTCAAAGTGTCGATTTTCACAAACTACAAATATTCCTTAAAAATCGCCTGTATGACTTAAACGCATTCTTTCAACTGTTTACAGGAGATGCACCAGTGCTGGATCCAGGATCCACCACTGAGTAAGAAAAAGTAACGATAACACTACTTACCTGCTAAGTGAATTTCCTCCCATAGGATAACATTGGTGATTCTATGTGAAAAAGTTTCTGTCAACTTTTAAAATACAATAATATTCCTTAAAAATCACTACTGTAACCAAAACGCTTTTACTCAACTGTTTACAGGAGATGTCCCAGGACTGAATCTAGGATCCAGTCCTGTGGTTAGAAAAAGTAATCCATAAAGTAACTAATTGCATTTAACTAGAAATTCACATTGAGCTCAATGTTGCATTGTGTTTGAAATTGTGTTGCCCATTGCAACAACTGTAACTACTGTACTTAAAAGTCTATTGCCTATTTGCAAAGTATTTAAACTAAAGTAATTCATTCTGAGAAAGTATATTTTGTAATGTAATGTATAATGTAATTACAATGTAATTTAAAAAATAAAATATCTAAAAATAAATAGTTTAAAAAATGTAGTAAATCAGTATCAAAAAAATAAATATAACAATTAATACATTTAAAAATTGTCATTTACAAAACCTTTGAAATTCACTGAAAAAAACCATAGGTTTCAGACATGTTATAGTTAGGAATTAGCATTTAAAAAACCTTTGAAATTCACTGAAAAAACCATAGGTTTCAGGCACGTTATAGTTTGAAATTAGCATTTAAAAAACCTTTGAAATTCACAGAAAAAACCATAGGTTTTAGGGACAGTTATAGTTAGTTGGACATTGCACTCAGTACAAAACCCGTGAAATTCCCCCGTTATAGTTAGTTCAGCTAACTATAACTCGCGCCCCACAATGCACTGCTGATGACGTCACATATTACATCACTGATGACATGGTCAGTGACATCACTGATGACATCACTGATGACATCTCAAATGACATCACTGATGACATCACTGATGACATCATCCACGTGATAATCTGATGCACCTCCTCACACCCTAATATAACCTTTGATATACCCACTCTAAATTACAGACTGCCATTCGCAAAATCATAGACACTCCAACACCAATAACTACATACCCACTCACTGATTCTTAGGTCTACACACACATCCACTCTCTCACCTGTACAGTTACTCATACTTACGGTCACTCAGTACAGGACTATCATATGCACTCATACTCCTATATAGACACTCAAACACCGCCACTCATCCATAGAGGTACTCACACACCTAGTCAGTCTTGCAAATAATTAAACACACTGCCATTTACTCACCTATACAGTTATACACACACCAGCTCACTTACTCATACAAATACTAGCACATTCTTACGCTCTTATACAATCACTGATACAAGCACACACTCATCCATACAGTCACGCTCACAATCACACACTCTTGCTTATAGCTATTTATATACTCCAACACACATATATACTGCCTTTCACATATGTAGTTACTCACACATGTACCACTGGGACATACATTCACTCACTAACACACTCTTACACACACTTACCCACCCATACAGTCTATCACAGATGCACTCTTGAAACCATCCACCCAGTGAATCACCCACTCACACATCTATGCACAGAGTCGCACACACCCCACCCACACAAACACTCAGGCACCCATACAGATACTCAGACAACCAATCAATAACTCATATAGACACTCATGTAGCTATTCACAAACCGATGCAGCCACTTACACAGCAACAGACAGACGGATACAGACATTCACCCAGTTTAGTCACTAACCCATGCATTCAGTAAGATACGTTTAATCACTCACTTATAGAGTTAGTCACGCACCTACTAAATCATCCATACAGACACTTATACACCCACTCATTCTTCAATACGCCTTTCCCTATATATATTAAAAATATTTAAACTTTACAGAAACACACAGTTACTGGATGATGTCATCAGTGATGTCATTTGAGATGTCATCAGTGATGTCATCAGTGATGTCACTGACCATGTCATGAGTGATGTAATATGTGACATCATCAGCAGTGCATTGCGGGGGCGCGAGTTATAGTTAGCTGAACTAACTATAACGGGGGAATTTCACGGGTTTTGTACGAGTGCAATGTCCAACTAACTATAACTGTCCCTAAAACCTATGGTTTTTTCAGTGAATATATATATATAATATAAAATACAAAAAGAGTTGCCTCTAGGTGGGATGCACTCCCAGGTGGAAATTACGCCAAAGCAAGGGCACACGCCATGAACAAAGTCCTTTTCTGGTTACCTGCCAGACTTTGTTCATGGCGTGTGCCCTTGCTTTGGCGTAATCTCCACCTGGGAGTGCATCCCACCTAGAGGCAACTCTTTTGCATTTCATATATATATATATATATATATATATGTATATATATATATATATATATATATATATATATATATATACATATATATATATATATATATATATATATATATATATAATATATATTACCTACTGGCAGTCACCAGTAGATAGTTATAGTTAGGACCTAATTTCCATAGGAAAAGCATTTTTGATGTGCTTATAACTTTGGCGTCGTTTGACGAATCTTTACAAACTTTTCCAAAAGTTCCTCTTTTCAGATCAGCTCCTATCTTGAAAGTTTGGAGATGATTATGATCATCAAGGGGGTTGAGAAAAGGGGGTCCCAAAACGTGTTTTCTCCATGCAATTTCCATAGGAAACTTTAGACAAGGCTACAGGTCAAACTGCTGAACGGAATTACGCCAAATTTGGCAGGGAGAAAGGTCTTGGTCCAGAAAGCAAGCTTTTGTTTAAAGGGGGTAAATCCGTTCAGTAGTTTTTGAGAAATATCAAATTTTACAGATATTGATATTTGAGAATTCTGACATCTGATTGGTTGAGGCGTTATGAGCACGAGCTTGCGGCTCATTGGCTGCGAACTGTTGAAACTAGGAAGTGTTGGCAGCCATTTTGTGATTCAGTCCGTCAGCTCGTATCTCTCCCTCTACAAGACATCAGGTCCTTAGTTCTACCTCTGCGAGGCAATACTGAAAATATACCGGAGCTCTGTCTGTGCGAGATTCCCGTTTCATGCTCCCTCTCCCCACATCACCAGGTCGCAGCTATGCCTTTAGAAGACAGTCCGTCGGCTCGCAGCTCTGCGTCTGTGAGCCGTCGGGCCTGCAGCTCAACCTCTGCAATCCAGCCCGTTAGCTCGTAGCTGTGTGTCTGCTAGCAGGCCCGTCGGCCCGTTGCTCTCTCTCTGTGAGTCAGCCCGTCGGCTCGCAGCTCGGGCCAGCAGCTCTACCTCTGCGAGCCAGCCCGTTAGCTCGTAGCTGTGTCTCTGCTAGCAGGCCTGTCGGCCCGTTGCTCTCCCTCTGCGAGTCAGACCACAGCTCTGCGAGCTAGTACGCTGCTGTGCCTTTGCGAGCCGACGGCCCATAGCTCTCCCTCTGCGAGTAACACTATAAGTTGTGAAATATATTACATTACATAACAGTTTTATAGTTTATGTTCTTTTATGTAGTGGAAAAGTTACAAAAAACAGTACTAATGACAAATAGCAGAATAGTAGTTCGATATTTAAAAAACCTTTGAAATTCACTGAAAAAACTATGGGTTTTACAGACATTATAGCTAGAAATTAGCATTTAAAAAACCTTTGAAATTGAATGAAAAAACCATAGGTTTCAGGGACGTAATAGTTAGAAATTAGCATTTAAAAAACCTTTGAAATTCACTGAAAAAACCATAGGTTTCAGGGACGTTATAGTTAGCTGGACATTTCACTCGTACAGAACCAGAGAAATTCCACCGTTATAGTTAGTTCAGCTAACTGTAACTCACGCACCCGCAATGCACTGCTCATGACGTCACATATTACATCATTCATGACATGGTCAGTGACATCACTGATGACATCACTGATGACATCTCAAATGACATCACTGATGACATCACTGACGGCATCATCCAGTGACTGTGTGTTTCTGTAATTGTTAAATATGTTTTATATATATTCCAAGGTGTATTGAAGAATGAGTGGGTGTATAAGTGTCTGGATGGAGGATTTAGTAGGTGAGTGACTGACTGTATAAGTGAGTGATTAAATGTGTCTTACTGAATGCATGTGTTAGTGACTAAACTGTGTGAATGTCTGTATCAGTCTGTCTGTTGTTGTGCAAGCTGCTGAATGGGTTGGTCAGTAGCTACATGAGTGTCTATATAGGTTATTGATTGGTTGTCTGAGTATTTTTGGGGGGAGATTGAGTGTGTGTGTGGCTGGGTGGGAGGTGTGTGACTCTGCATGGATGTGAGAGTGGTTGATTCACTGGGTGTATGGGTTCAAGAGTGCATATGGAAACAGCTGTATGGGTGCGTGAGTGTGTGTATCGGTGTGTTGGTGAGTGAATTAATGTCTTAGTGGTACATGTCAAAGTAACTACATATGTAAAAGGCAGTGTATGTGAGAGTTGAAGTATATAAAGGACTCTACATGATAGTCAGGGATTGTGAGACTGGCTGTATAGATGAGTGTGTACTTGTATCACTGATTTTCACGTGGATGATGTCGTCAGTGATGTCATCAGTGATGTCATTTGAGATGTCATCAGTGATGTCATCAGTGATGTCACTGAGCATGTCATGAATGCTGTAATATGTGACGTCATGAGCAGTGCATTGCGGGTGCGCGAGTTACAGTTAGCTGAACTAACTATAACGGTGGAATTTCTCTGGTTTTGCACGAGTGAAATGTCCAACTAACTATAACATCCCTGAAACCTATGGTTTTTTCAGTGAATATATATATATACAGGAACAAAGGTTAAAGTAACATCATAGTTTGGTGAAAATGACCATTCCAACATCACATTTTAAACTAAAAAAAACCACTGAAATTCATAATTTATATTGAAATGAAGTACCAATAACTCGTGCCATCAAATAACGATAGCTAGAGCCCCTGCCATGAGCAGTGTTGTCATAAATACTGTGATTGAACATTTCATGAGTAATGGTATAAGCAGTGCATTGCAAGGGCATGAACTGTAGTTACTTCATGGTACAACTAGGTACTTTTTAGTTCAAAATGCTTAGTTATCAGTGAAGTTTTCACCCAAATATCACATCACTGTAACACTTGGTTCTATCAGTGAAATTCCAAGTTTTTATATATATGTTTAAAGTAAGACATTAATATTGCTAAACTATACCTAACTATAGCAACACTCTCAACATTTTGCTGTTTCAGTGGTTTTTTAAACATAAAGGATATATATTTTACCATAAATTACTGTACTAACCATGTGCAGGATGCCACCATGAGCAGACAACACCACAATGGCCCTTTTTATCGTATCATCAGCAAACAGAATATCCTCCCTTCGCAATTTCGAGACGTTTTTCTGTGCTTACTGGTATTGTACACCCTCTCTGTCTCAAACTTGCTAGCATACTCCATTGTGGCTTCTCAAAGTGTTCCTCTGGAAGGGAGATGAGAGCACATCTTTGTAGAAAGAATCAACTTCAATTCTTTTAATCTGAACTTTAACTGTGAAATAAGTAATACAGTGATGAACTTTTCGGATGTAGATGTTATTGTAAAAGATTCTAAGTTAACCACTACTATGTTCAGAAAACCAAATGCAGGGAACAACATATTGCATGCCAGGAGAGTTCACCAGTACACACTAAAAAACAGTATCCCCTATACAGAATTACTTAGGGCAAGACACAACTGTAGTACTGAGAAACACTATGAGAAGACAGAATTGAGTATGATAGCAAGAACAGCAAAAAGAAAGAGACATCAAAACATGTTTAAATATGGCCCCTGTATATGTTCAGACTATTTTGATAAAAGAAGTATTGTTGAACATGGTCAGCGTCTTGACCATGGTGCGTGGGAGTACCGAAACGCGTTGGCACTATTGTCTCTGTTAAACAGGTTTAAATAAATCATTGTACCTACACCGGAGTGCCATGGAATCTTTTTGTGGGAAAGGAGCCATTCTAAAAATACATATATACATATATATAGAACTTGATCATTAAGTCTTCTAAACCATAGACGTATGCTCCTAGATATGATGTTGTTCTGTCTAAATAATGTTTTTATTTTTGATGGAAAGCTCTATTGACAAAACAGAGGTAGAGCCATGAGGACTTCATTTGCACCAACATATGCCAATCTAACTATGGATCCTGGGAAGCAGAATGTGTATGGTCGAAGGAGAACAAACAAAGGTTGGAGAAGATTGCTCTTTGGGTGCGTTAAATGGTTGACCTGTTTATAGTCTGTAAAGGAGAAGTTGAGGAGTTGGAGTGATTCTTAAAATCTTTGAATCACAATACTGATACTGATACAATGAAAATGAAAATCACATACACGATCAGTTACAGGAAATTGATTACCTGGATGTACAGGCCAATAAAGAAGATTGTACGATCTGCACCACCCTTTTTCGTAAACCGACTGAATGCAACAGCATTCTGACAGCAAACAGCGCACAGTCCAATGCCTTAAAATGGAGCGTACCATATGGGGAGTTTCTCATGGCTAGGAGAAACTGCTTGGAGGATAAAGAATTTGATAAACAACACGTTGACATGTACAGGGGAGTTCAGAAACAGGATTATCCGGTGGGCGTTTTGGATGACACAATAAAGAGAGTCGGGAAGATCAAGAGGGAAAATCTACTGGTTCCTAAGGCGTTAAAAACAGTATAGAATGAGGGTAAGGAAATGGTGAGGTTTATAACCAACTTCAACTCATCCAGTCGAGAAAAAAAAAGAAGCATTGACTAACCATTAGAGAATGGTCAGAAAAGAGTAAGACCTCATGAGACAAACATCAGAACATTTAAATATCACATACAGAGAGGCACCATCTTTAAGAGAAATGTAAACTCGCAGTTACTTTTGTAGTCCGATGAAAGGAGGAAATAAATTGAATTGGGTCAAAACATCTAATTTTGTGAAATGCAGCAAATGTAAGGCATGCAAATATGGTCAAAATCGAGTGGATATTCGAATTCATAATGGACAGAGGGGTAAAATCAAGGAAAGAAAACATTGTGATACCACGCACGTGGTATATGTTTTGGAATGCAGATGTGGGAAGCAGTATATTGGGAGTACAATCACTAAACTTAAAATACGTATCCTACAACATGTGAGAGCAGTTGTGAATAAAGACTTCTCATATGCAATGTCCCAAACAGATTTGGAAGGAACATGATGAAGATCCTAACAACTTGGTATACTTTGGTATTGAACATATTCCTCTTGGGATCAGAGAGGTAGATCATGAACTGATCTTCAGAAAGGCAGAATTGAGATGGATTATACTGGCTGGAACGGGGCCTCCATCAGGCTTGAACTCTGTTGCAGAACTGTATACATTTTTATAAAGTGGTCATATGAAGGAAGGCTTACAATTGGTGCTTCAGTAAGATGCGAGTTAAGCCAAAACAAATTGCGGAGTTGCTCTTATCATATCCTTTTTAATATCCATTTCTTTCCAGTATTTCCCATCATGCTCCGAAGGTTCTCCTATCTTCTCCTTTCCTTTGCCCCTCTCTATAGTTCTTCCTCCTTTTTGTCATTTATTGGAGGGTTTATGAAAACAAAATGAATTCTGAATCGAACCCATTGCATGCCTGTAGGAGCATCTAGAGTGTCTTTTTATCTTGTGCATTATTTGAGGATAAATTCTCTTTTCATCTGTCTTTTCTTCTCTCTTCTCTCCCTCTTTTTCTCTTTCTCTCTTTTCTCTGGTCTCTGTCACTTGCACGTCATATATAACTCATGTGGCATGGAGACTCCATGAGTTCTTGATCTTCGTGAATAAATGGTCATTTGCACTTGCACTTTATATTATACAGTATCATTGAATATCACCCTGTGAAGGAGATTGGAGTGCATGTGGGTAATAGTATGGGAATTAGATGTTGTATGCACCTGTACTTTACATGCTGTATAAACATTAATTTAATAGGAATTGTGGCCATGCACAACTACTTATGGCAAGTGTTCATAAGGTGGAAAGACTGCAGATTTGTATATTTGGAGTGGATAGTGCAGCGAATGGATAAACTAGAAATGTAAAATTTTCAAGCACCAGCACTTTTCATACCTGATGCAACATGATGAGGTTTTTGCTTCAAATGTTACGAATACGTTTGTGGAGTTGTTTGAGAAAACATGTTACTTGCCACAAATAGACATGCACTGTAATATTTACAAGGGATTTTGGATCTTTACGAAATACAAGTTGGAATGATCATGATGACTACTCAGATATATATATATATTTGTTTACTCCAATTTGCCGTCAGTGCCACCGCTCTCTGTGTAGCGGGTGCAAAGGCTCACGTGGGCAGGAACTCGTGCATCAATTTCTCAAACCTCCACGAAGGAACGCCATGCACTCTCGGGGCTTTCAATATTTCTTTAATCACAAGTTGCCAACAGAAAAAATACTGACAAACGCGTTTCGCCTCACACCGCTTTGTCAATGTCAGTTTGTCCCAAGTTCTGATTACACCTTATAACATGATTGCGTCAGATTTGACGGTTGAGGCCGCATTGAAATAAAAAACGGACTGTTCCTTTTTATGTTCATGGATTTTCACGGTGAATTCGTCGGCCATTTTTGACTTTACCACTGTCATTGATCTATATACCATTTCAATCTCATTCAAATTACTTTTCATTTGATTGTGTACTCTAGCAGCAGCGTTAGTGATCTAAAATTCAGAAAATCAAGAGTGTAATACAAAATCAATATAATGTACTGTTTGCAACTTGTCATTAAAGAAATATTGAAAGCCGCGAGAGTGCATGGCGTTCCTTCGTGGAGGTTTGAATATATATTCACTGAAAAAAACACAGGTTTCAGGGATGTTATAGTTAGGAATTAGCAATTAAAAAACCTTATAAATACAATGAAAAAAACCAAAGTTTCCAGAGATGTTACTATTTGTCTGACATTTTACTCGTACAAAACCATAGAAATTCAGCGGTCATAGTTAGCTGAGCTAACTATAACTTGCGCCCCGCAATGCCCTGCTGATTACGTCACATATTACATCACTCATGACATGGTTAGTGAAATCACTCATGACATCTCTGATGACATCTCAAATGACATCACTGAGTACTTCAGGACACATCTCCAACCCCCAGTGGCTGTCTGAAGGGAATGCACATCCCCAGCCCCTGTCACTCCAAAGCCAGACAGTCAAACCACAACCCAGCAAAGTCCCCCAAAGTTCCTTTCTGTCTTCTTTTCTATGGTGGTCGAACAGCCATGGACAGGCAGACGGAAAGGGATATTGTAATCCCTGAGCAGGCACCGCCCCTATTGTAGGAATTACTGTCTGTCTGAAAGCGTCAGACGGTCCCTCTGCCTGCTGCCTCTGACCGCACACATCATAATGCGGCGGTCGGACCGCAGCAGATGTCGGGTGGACCGCCACTGACGAGCAGTTGATGGCCTTCTGCCCAACATTGGAATAAGGCCCTTTCTGTCAAATGAAGGAAAAGAGGCTTTAGAAATGCCTTGCTCCAATAGTTCTGTATTCAGGTATTGTCAAGGGCTCACATTGACCCTCTTTGAGAATTGTGTGGCCTATTACTAAAAAGTCATGCAGTGCAGCACAGCAAGCCACCTTGACAGGGTGACAGGGAAAGGGCAGGAATATGGCACATTCCTGCCTTTTCATCTGTGCTGGCGCTCTTTTGGCAGCATATGATTGCATTCAGGAATGTGCTTGTGCAGGAAGGGGCACTAGCCTGGACAAAAACAATAATGAGAGGCATATTCCTCGACTATGTTTGCTGCACACACCTTTGCACCATAGTGTAAGGGTTTCTGCATGAGTCCAGCATAGGTTTTGTACTGGAAGGCTACTCTATCAGTACAAAATACTATGCTTAGACTATCATTAAAGCTTTTCCCACTTTGTATGTGTGCTGTAAAGTGCAGCGCACATGCAAAGTCAGAAAAAAGGGATAACATTTTTTTTTGCATTGATGTGTGTCACTTTTATGATGCAAACAGGGCACTAGACCTTAGTAAATATGCTCCCTATTGTCTCATCAAAGTGTAACAACTAAACCCCTATGTTGTAGAAAAACCTCTGTGGATACTTAAAACATGCTGCATAGATAAATCCTTTCGGATTCACCATTTAGTCTGACTTAGGCCCTCATTACGATGTCGGTGGGCCTGCCACAGACAGGCCGCCAGTGGTGCCGCCCCCCGACATCTACTGAAGCGGTCCGACTGCCAGATTATCATCCAGTTGTTGGAGGCACGGGGTGAAGGGACCAACCTCTGCTTTTACGACAAGCTCAAGGAGCCCGTCGGGGCAGTGGTGGCCCTCCAATCCCTACAATATGGGCGGTGCCTGCTCAGGCACAGCTGTAGGGAGTACGATGCCCGTTTCCCTCTGCCTTTTCATGGCAGTCCAACTGCCATGAAATGGCAGACAGAAAGTGAATTTGGGGGCCCCTAGCAGGGCCCTTGTCCCCCCTGGGCCTCCGCTGTAGGGCCTGGGGGGCACATGTGGTACCCCCTCATACATCCATGCACCGTGTGCTGGGCACCACGTGGTGCCTGGCACACAGTGCATGGATGTTTCAAAATATGCCTTTTTCAATTCACGCTTGTGCTGCGGCCTTTTTCTGGGCCATAGCACAAGCTGCAAATTTGTAAAGGCATATTTCTGACCACTGTACTGGCAGTTGCATTGCAATATGGTGGTGGAACCGCTGACTACTATGCGGGCGGTTCCACTCCTACTGTGATATCGGTCAGACACTTCTCCGACTGACAACGTGATGAGCACCTTAATAGTAGTTCAAGCACATCCAATAATTGATAATGTTCGTATCAGATTGCTTCAAAACTTTGCTGGTCGACTGATGGCAACACAAGTATTACAGGAGTCTTTGTCAGCGAACCGTATGATAATTAGAAGCACTGCACTGAACTAAAGAACTTCAGCCGGATTTTCTATGTTTAGAAATCTAGGAATTGCTTGCTCTCTTCATCTAACTTTGTATTTCAATTTTAACTTATTGACCATATAGAATTATGTTGGCAAAAAGGAATATTGTGGGTGTTTTTTACCAATGGGTTCTGGTTGATTTCAACAGTCAAGAGTGAAGTTTGAGACTCTCAGGGCCCAATTCACAATGCTGCATGTGTTACTCTACCCTGGGAAGGTGTTCCATGCAACTCCAATGGATTTTGATGCATCCCCAAATTTACAAATAAGTGTAAACCAGGGAGTGCGCCAAAATCTAACTCTATCCCAGGAGAGGTATAATAAGGAAAAATATCTCTATTTTTTCTCGTTTCTTCCTATTTCTATGTGTGCTGAATGTGCCTATGAGGATTGTTTTCATGCAGGAGGGTGCCCCTTCCTGCACAAAATAATCCTGCATGCACCATAATTTGCTTTAAAATGGTGCATTCCTGTGATATTCCTGTCATGTAGTGTAGAGAAGCAGGGTGACCTGGTGTGCTGCACTGCATCACAAGCTAATAAATGAGCTCCTAAGTTTTGACCTGATGTCTAAAGGCCTAATTCACAATCATAAGCTTAGACCTGAGTCTAAGTTGGGACCTGAGGTCTAGGGACCCAATTCAAAAAGGTAAATCTCTACTTCACGTCAGCAAAGGACCACTTAAAAGGATTTGTTGGTGGGGAGAAGAACGTAACCGGAGAAGCTGTAAAGTCAATCCGACTGGAGATGCACCATGGGCAGATAGGCGAGCAGGTTGGTCCAGGCCTCCTCCTGGTTCTCAGAACAGTTTGTGGCCAAAATGTCCTCAGTTTTGAGATTTGGCCATCTGGGTAACTGTATCACCACAACCAAGGGTCCGGTGAGATATCTTCAGGGGGTTCAGGACTCACTCAGAATGAGTCCAGGTGCAGGTTCAAGATGGTTGAAGCCTTTTATTTCCTTGTGGCGCTGAATAGGATACCAGCAAACTTACCATTGGATTCACTCTTGTAGTCCTGGGTGTAGGTGAAGATGCAGGTCTGAACAGTAGGGCTGGCCTCTGAGAGGTCAAGGCAGATTCCAGGCAGCAAAACAGCCCTTTCAGACACAGCAGCAGTCTGGCAGATTTCACAGCAGGTCACAGCAGCAGGCAGTCCTCTTAGAGTTCCTCTGGAGGTCCAGTAGTAAACTGAGGAGTTTGAGTGTCTGAGGTCACTTTTTATACCCCGGTGCCCACCTTCTGGAAGGTGAGAGAAGCTTCTAGACAGTGACCGTGAAGTCCATGTCATATCCTGGCTCCTCTACCATCGCTTCAAGCTGGCTGCAGTGACAATGTGGAGGTGTTAAATCTTTTGTGTGAGGGCAGAGAACTCCCAATTCAGTTGCAAGAGGGGTTGTGCTCCTCATCCTGACAGCAGATAGCTGATCCAGGCTCACCTAATCCCTCTATTGTTTGAGTGTCTTGGAGGAATTCACAAAGTCTGTCAGTTACATCTAGTCATCTGACCCAAGACACGCTTCAAGCACAAACGGGCTAAGGGCAGCAAAATGTGGCATTTTCAAAATTGCAATAAAAAACTCAACTTTGCCATTAAATCGAGTTTTTCATGACAAGTGCAAAGACTACAAACATTGCATAGCTACCTGCTCCCAATAGGAAATTACAGGTCATTAAATGTAGCAAGAAATTCCTAATGTGATCCAAAGGAGAGATATAGGCCTTGCAGTAGACGTCCTTCTTTTTAAATACACAGCACCCTGACCTCTGTACTGTCCAGGGCCTATGCAAAGAGTGACTTTTTTTTTTTTTTTAAATGGAAGGTTTGGGCCTGGCAAAGGGTTATTTTGTGCGGTCAACATGACAGTTTAAAACTGCACTCATATTTTAGTGGCAGCCCTGGGATATGTTTTGAGGTGCTACTTAAGCGGGTAGCACAATACCTGCTGCAAACCCACTAATAGCATCTAATTTCCAGGCTCTGGGTATGTGGTATACCACTCTACAAGGAACTTACAAGTAAGTTACATATACCAATTGGGTGTAAGCCAATGTAACCCTGTTTTAGGGGAGTGAGCACAAGCACTTTAGCACTGTTTAGAAGTGGTAAATTGCACTGAGTCCTAAGGTCATCAAAAAATGAGTTCAGCCAACAATAGAGGAGGAACGGCAAAAGGTCCGGGGGTGACCCTGCAGCGAGCGCCAGGTCCAACAGTAGTCTATCCTATTTCCAGAATAATGCCAATGATTAATTAAATAGTGCATTATCGTTAAGAACGATTTCATCCTTAGTACTTGATGCAATCTGAATCCCCAAACAGATGGCTGAGCTAAGGTATCGAGAATCCAGAACGTCTGTAGACATGTTTGTTATAACCTGGGTTTTCTTGATATTTAGCTTTCCTAAGATCAGTTATAGCTACTTGTGCATTTCATACTGCACATTGGCAAGTATTTAACTGATGTAGACATACTGAAATGGAGGTATCCCTTAATCAACTCTTGTGCGGGGGAACACTCCTCGTGATATAGTGTAGAATAAAATTCATGAAAAGCAGACAAGATGCCCAAAGTGCCAGTTATTATCTGACAAGACATATTTCAGATGCTAGAAATTAAAGTCTTATAGCCCCTGTCTCTGAGCTGGAATGATAACAAATATCCCATTTCTTCACTTTTCTCAAAACAGTATAAATGTCACCTCAAACTGTACCACCTTCTGGCCGACATCCAATCAGGATTTAGAAGTAACCAAAGCAAGGAAACTGCACTCATTGCAGCCACAGATGACATACAAACCATATTGGACTGAGGAGAGACCCCTGCCCTCACCCTGCTTGACCCTCCATAGCCTACTACGGTCTCTCATCATTCACTCATCAGAAGACTCCACGGTATTCGAATCAAAGGACTGGCCCTCAACTGGATAGGCTCCTTCCTCACAGGAAGAAACCAGAGAGTCAGACTACCACCTTACATATCTCAATCCAAGTACATGGTCTGCAGAGTCCCGCAGGGCTCATCTGTCAGTCCCACCTTGTTCAACATTTATGTAACTCTGCTCACTGACCTCGTCAAATCCCAAAGCATAACCATCATATCCTACGGTGATGACATCCAACTCATCCTATCTCTGACTGACAAGACAACTAGGGTTGGGCATAGCTTGGGTAATTTTCTGTAGTGTAATTACTTGTACTTACCACAACATTACTTGTAATTATGCATAATTATGTGAGAAGCATAATCCAGCATTTAGCTCTATTTTCGTAGTGCAAAATGCACCCTGGCATCCAAAATTAGCCCTAGGATGCAATTTGTGCCAAGAAAATAGCACTAAATATTACAGGTCATGAAAAGCAGTAACCAGTAGACACTCACTCTCTCTGAGTTCATTTGTCCTCTACTCCTGTGGTAGGATTTTTGACCCAAATAACTAATGCATGATTACTGTAATTACTCAGATTACTCTGGCATAATTAACATTTTACTCTAGCCTAAAGAAAAACACCACCAGAACCAATTTCACCAACCGCATGATCAATGTAGCAGAATATATGAGAACCAAATGCATGAAACTCAACTCCGACAAGACAAAAGTACTGGTCTTCTGAAGCAAGAAGGCTCCTTGGGACTCTTCTTGGTGGCCAACAGAGCTCGGACCCACGCCAAAACCCACCGATCACGCCAGAAACCTGGGAATCCTCCAGGAAGATAAACTCAACATGACAACGAAAGTCAATGCAGTTAACTCCTCCTGCTTCCACATCCTATGTATGCTACCCAAGATCTTCAAATGGTTGCCCCCAGAACACCAGACATACCATCACACAAACACTCATCACAAGTAGATTTGACTACTTCAACACATTCTATGCTGGGATCTCCAAAGAGCTCCTACACAGAATCCAGACCATCCAGAACACCGCAGAAAGATTCATCCTCAACCTCACACATAGCACTCACATCTTGCCACAACTCAGAGAGCTCCATTGTCTCCTCATATGCAAAAGCAGACAATTCAAACTGCTCATCTGTGCACATAAAGCACTGCACAACACTGGAACAGCATACATGAACAAACGCATACACTTTCACCAGCCAATCAGAAACCTATGCTCAGCCACACTCTCAATTGCACACACTCCCAGTAGCCACAAAAGCAGAATTGGATGTCACTCATTTTCCTACATTGCACCCCAAATCTGGAACGTTGTCCATGAACACATCAGAGCCTCCTCCTCACTTCTTGAATTCTGCAAGAATCCGAAGACCTGGCTCTTCCACTAATGCTGTGGGGCCTAACGACTACTCACCAGCTCTAGTGCTTGATTAGCACACTGCACAAAGCCGCTTAACATAAAATGTTTTGATCGCAACTTTTGATATGCCTGGTCCAAAATCCTTTTTTATAAAGTCATATGAGTATCAGTAAGCTGCTCGTATATTACCCAAAGTTGGGCCTCCAATGTTTTCTCAGCCTTATCGGGATTTATAGGCTAACTGAGAGTCTGGCCGCAGATCCTAGTCTTCAGAGCATCCTATATCACGAAGGAAAACTTGGAGCACTTGTTAAAATGTATAAATTCTCTGAAATGCTTAGCTTATAAGTAATGTATATGGTATCTAATAGAACTTTCCGATCAAATAACCACTGAGGGGGCGAAACCTCACTTGAGCCATGGCTCAACTTAATATATAGTGAGCATTGTGGACGGAGATGATCCAAGGATTTATTTTGATATTGAGAACTGGTATGATCATATAGCTAACCAAAAACATATCTATATGTGGCAACATATGATGTTAAGCTGAGTGAAAAGTTAACCCCCACTCAGACCCCTGATAGGCCCTCCATATGTCCGAAAGACAATGTGACTCAATGACTTGTTTAATGCAGATCGATATTTTTTTATTCTCTGGCTAGCAGATAGTGATCCATATGTTGAGTCCCGAGCTGGTTTGAGTGACATATCAAAATCCCAACAGATGAAAAGTAGGTGGCATCACTGGCTTGACTCTAGCAGTACAAAATTAAATATAGAATGATCATCCTGATAAGGAGCAGAGAGAACAAAGATGCTGAACTGAAAATTATAATTTCCAATGTGTGCAAAATCCACCATTTTGACTTCTCCACTTTTACATTATACACACTCCAAAGATTACATTTAGCTATTAGCGCAACACCCAGTTGTGGCCCTTTATAGCCTCATGAGGCCAACATCATATAACCCAGCCTGATTCCTGCAATGATAAATGGGCTGGCTGCACAAAAAGTACATGCAGTTCAAGTGCAAATATATAATATGTCTAACCTTAGTGGCAGATCTTCTGCTATTTATATTCCAACTGAATATATGATTATCCTAGCTACCCTGTTGTAATTTGGTAGCCACTGAATAATCACATAAATGCTGCCTTCTGTATCACATAGAATTTCATCAGCACATTTGAAGCTTTGCCTTCTTTATCTTATTCATCCACAACCCAGTTTTAAACAACTCAACCCCTTGCTAAACAAAATCCAGCAGGTACCTTGTGAAACCCAATTCCCGCCCACCAGCTCTTAGCCCGCCCCTTCCTACAACCAAAACATATCCATTTTTCATGAGCCAAAAAAGATCCTCCCTCGTCTGAGGAGGTCTGCTCCCCAAAAACAAGCACATTACTTGATTTTGTATAGTTGCTGATCAATCTAACACCAGACCCCCCTTGAAACCCTGCTACCACCCACCCAACAGAACTGTATGAATTATGAAAAAAAGAGGGAAGGGCAGGGGAATTAGAAGAGAGGAGAGAGCAGAGAAAACAGAAGAAGGGGTGATAAAGTAATGAAACACTCATAGCACTGGTGGACTTGTGGAGGCCTTCAGCCAATGTAGGCACCCTGCTTCACAACCCAAGCGTACCTGTCTTGTGGTCAGAATACTATTTTTGCAGGAAGGAATAACTTCATTGCATGAAAACTAATATTTGTGGCCTATCTCTCTTTGTATGTGGGCTGCAGAATACAGCTCACAATACAGTAATGGTGAGAAAAGAAGTTCATTTTCAGAATTATTTATGCCTCAAATAGGCACACCATTTTGCAAAAATACATGCTGTAATTGTTTATACATATGTGTATGTATCACAATCTATAGGTATATGGAAGCAAATGCACACGTACCTGTCATGAAATGTCTTGGTTGCAAAAGGTAATGCTATGCAGGGTATTGTTGAGTTTAGTTTTTGTTTTTCTAGCAAACACAGACAAATATGCATGTGTGTGAGTTAGAATTTTTAATAAGTGATTATCAATGTTATCTGTGGCCAAATAGTGAGTTAAGCCAGTGTAAATATTTTTTCAATCTTCTCTTTAAACACCTTAGTTAATAACTGAAAGTAGTGGTATAAGATCTTGGAAAATAATGTTTGAGTTCAAAACTTCTACATTTAAAGTAAGAATTGTTTTTTTCTTTTCAAGTAATGCTTTTCAATACAAACATGTAAAAGTTTATAAATCTTTCAACCTTCTATAACTAAAAATGATATATAATTTTAAATTATATGTTGTTTTACTTTCATTTTCAAGACACAAGGTCCGAGTCTGTGAGTCCTAAAATGGCAGCCTCAATATTTTTTTTCATGTTGCTGCCAGCCAATAACAGAGCCTGACCTTGTGGGACTGGTAAACCAGAATGTTTTATTTGTTGATTCTTCCCTTGTTACTCCCTCAGTACTCCCTTAGTAGCACCGCATCTCTTGATATTAAAAATTTCAAAGCCTAATTTCTCTCCAACCACTGAACGAATATTCACCAAATCACAAAATTAAATTTTCTAGGTAAAGATCTAGGAGCAGTTTTATCATGATATTGCATTGCCCTCGTGTCACACAAGTTAGATTTAGCAAGTGAAGCAAAATCACCTTGCACCGCACTACGTTACTTGGTAAATCTGCAGTAACGCAAAGCAATACACCTCACTGCTTTGCGTTACTCTGCCCTGGAAAGGGATTCCATCGATGGCAAGTGGATGTTCCCACTTATCCACCCATGGATATTGGCGCATTCCCAGATTTACCAAGAATCGGTAAACATGAAATGCGTCAAACTGCTACGCCTTCCCAGGAGAGACACAGCAGGCAGAAATATATTTTATTTCTCCTCATTGTTTACTCTTTCTAAATGTGTTACATCTAGCCTCAGAGGATTGTTTTTGTGCAGGAATATGTCCCTTCTTGCACAAAAACCACCTGTATGCAACACAGGCACCCTTGCCCCATAGCACAAGGGGGCCTGCATTGGTGCTAGGCAACAGACTGCGACTGATAGATATGGCAAATACTGCCCTCTCCTTTTCACATAGCACAGTGCACTAAGTTGTGTTGCATGAAAGAATGATGAATATGGGCCATAGCAATCTATACATTTTGTATAATTGTATTCCCCTGGTTTGACTGTAGTATTGTCTTAAGTTCCTATGGGATGTAGCATGGGGAGACCCCTTTTTCTTAGCTCCCACTTGGCCAATAACCCAAAAATTCTAACTCAGGTGGATAAACCTTTTTTTCTGGAACGTTTTGTGAAGATTCTTCAAACGTTCACAAAGTTATTAGAAAAACATAGAAAACATTTCCAATGGAAACTCAGGTTAACTATAAAGACACAGTGGTTAATAGATATATATATATATATATATATATATATATATATATATATATATATATACAGATATATATACAGATTTGGAAGGAACATGATGGAGATCCTAACAACTTGGTATACTTTAGTATTGAACATATTTCTCTTGGGATCAGAGGGGTAGATCATGAACTGATCTTAAGGAAGGCAGAATCGAGATGGATTATACTGCCTGGAACAGTGCCTCCATCGGGCTTGAACTCTGATGCAGAACTGTATACATTTTTATAAAGTGGTCCTATGAAGGAAGGCATACAATTGGTGCTTCAGTAAGATGCGAGTTAAGCCAATCAAATTGCGGAGTTGCTCTTATCATATCCTTTTTAATATCCATCTCTTTCCAGTATTTTCCATCATGCTCCGAAGGTTCTCCTTTCTTCTCCTTTCCTTTGCCCCTCTCTATAGTTCATCCTCCTTTTTGTCATTTATTAAAGGGTTTATGAAAACAAAATGAATTCTGAATCGAACCCATTGCATGCCTGTAGGAGCATCTAGAGTGTCTTTTTATCTTGTGCATTATTTGAGGATACATTCTATTTTAATCTGTCTTTTCTTCTCTCTTCTATCCCTCTTTTCTCTTTTTCTCTTTTTCTCTTTTCTCTGGTCTCTGTCACTTGCACGTCATATATAACTCATGTGGCATGGATACTCCATGAGTTCTTGATATTCGTGAATAAATCGTCATTTGCACTTACACTTTATATTATACAGAGATCATTGAATATCAACCTGTGAAGGAGATTTGAGTGCATGTGGGTAATAGTATGGGAATTAGATGTTGTATGCACCTGTTCTTTACATGCTGTATAAACATTAATTTAATAAGAATTGTGGCCGTGCACAACTACTTAAGGCAAGTGTTCATAAGGTGGAAAGTCTGCAGATTTGCATATTTGGAGTGGATAGTGCAGCAAATGGATAAACTAGAAATTTAAAATTTTCAAGCACCAGCACTTTTCATACCTGATGGAACATGATAAGATTTTTGCCTCAAATGTTACGAATACGTTTGTGGAGTTGTTTGAGAAAACATGTTACTTGCCACAAATAGTCTTGCACTTTAATATTTACAAGGGATTTTGGAACTTTACGAAATACAAGTTGAAATGATCATGATGACTACTCAGATATATATATATATATATATATATATATTCACTGAAAAAACCATAGGTTTTAGGGACAGTTATAGTTAGTTGGACAATGCACTCATACAAAACCCGTGAAATTCCCCCGTTATAGTTAGTTCAGCTAACTATAACTCGCGCCTCGCAATTCACTGCTGATGACGTCACATATTACATCACTCATGACATGGTCAGTGACATCACTGATGACATCACTGATGACATCTCAAATGACATCACTGATGACGTCATCTAGTGACTGTGTTTCTGTAAAGTTTAAATATTTTTAATGTATATAGGGAAAGGCGTATTGAAGAATGAGTGGGTGTATAAGTGTCTGTATGGATGATTTAGTAGGTGCGTGACTAACTGTATAAGTGAGTGATTAAACGTATCTTACTGAATGCATGGGTTAGTGACTAAACTGGGTGAATGTCTGTATCCGTCTATCTGTTGCTGTGTAAGTGGCTGCATGGGTTTGTGAATAGCTACATGAGTGTCTATATGAGTTATTGATTCGTTGTCTGAGTATCTGTATGGGTGCCTGAGTGTTTGTGTGGGTGGGGTGTGTGCGACTCTGTACATAGATGTGTGAGTGGGTGATTCACTGGGTGCATGATTTGAAGAGTGCGTCTGTGATGGACTGCTTGGGTGGGTGAGTGTGTGTATGGGTGTGTTAGTGAGTGAATGTATATCTCAGTGGTACATGTGCGAGTAACTACATATGTAAAAGGCAGTATATATGTGTGTTAGAGTATTTAAAAGGCTATAAGTGAGAGTGTGTGATTGTGAGAGTGGCTGTATGGATGCGTGTGTGCTTGTATCAGTTATTGTATAAGAGCGTAAGAATGTGCTAGTATTTGTATGACTAAGTGAGCTGGTGTGTGTATAACTCTATAGGTGAGTAAATGGGTGTGTGATTAATTTTTTGCATGACTGACTAGGTGTGTGAGTACCTCTATGGATGAGTGGCGGTGTGTGAGTGTTTATATAGGTGTATGAGTGCATATGATAGTCCTGTACTGAGTGACTGTAAGTATGAGTGACTGGACGGGTGAGTGAGTAAATGTGTGTGTGTAGACCTAAGAATCAGTGAGTGGGTATATAGTTATTGGTATTGGAGTGTGTATGGTTTTGCGAATGGCAGTCTGTAAATAAGAGTGGGTGTATCAAAAGTTATATTAGGGTGTGAGAAGATGCATGAAATTATCACATGGATGATGTCATCAGTGATGTCATTTGAGATGTCATCAGTGATGTCATCAGTGATGTCACTGACCATGTCATGAGTGATGTAATATGTGACGTCATCAGCAGTGAATTGCGGAGGCGCGAGTTATAGTTAGCTGAACTAACTATAACGGGGGAATTTCACGGGTTTTGTACGAGTGCAATGTCCAACTAACTATAACTGTCCCTAAAACCTATGGTTTTTTCAGTGAATTTCAAAGGTTTTTTAAATGCTAATTTCAAACTATAACGTGCCTGAAACCTATGGTTTTTTCAGTGAATTTGTAAGGTTTTTTAAATGCTAATTTCTAACTATAACGTGCCTGAAACCTATGGTTTTTTTAAGTGAATTTCAAAGGTTTTGTAAATGACAATTTTTTAATTGTATTAATTGTTATATTTATTTTTTGATACTGATTTACAACATTTTTTTCAACTATTTATTTTTAGATATTTTATTTTTTAAATTACATTGTAATTACATTATACATTACATTACAAAATATACTTTCTCAGAATGAATTACTTTAGTTTAAATACTTTGCAAATAGGCAATAGACTTTTAAGTACAGTAGTTACAGTTGTTGCAATGGGCAACACAATTTCAAACACAATGCAACATTGAGCTCAATGTGAATTTCTAGTTAAATGCAATTAGTTACTTTATGGATTACTTTTCTCACCACAGGACTGGATCCTAGATTCAGTCCTGGGACATCTCCTGTAAACAGTTGAGTAAAAGCGTTTTGGTTACAGTAGTGATTTTTAAGGAATATTATTGTATTTTAAAAGTTGACACTTGGAAACTTTTTCACATAGAATCACCAATGTTATCCTATGGGAGGAAATTCACTTAGCAGGTAAGTAGTGTTATCGTTACTTTTTCTTACTCAGTGGTGGATCCTGGATCCAGCACTGGTGCATCTCCTGTAAACAGTTGAAAGAATGTGTTTAAGTCATACAGGCGATTTTTAAGGAATATTTGTAGTTTGTGAAAATCGACACTTTGAAACTTATCTGCTGAAAACCAGACAATGGATTCCTATGGAAGGAAATACAAGTTACTGGTAAGTATGGTTAGAATTACTTTTCAGGGTCAGTGCTGGGCTAAAAGATGCAGCACTGGGTTCTCTCCTGATAACAGGTGAGTAAATCGGAATTCATAGTTCGGCTGATTTTAGAGAAATATTATACAGTTCCAAAACTCCACACTTAGAAGAATTTCCAAGTGAAACCAGTCAATGTTAGCCTATGGAAGGAAATTCAAGTTACTGGTAAGTACGGTTAGAATTACTTTTCAAGGTCAGTGCTGGGCTAAAAGATGCAGCACTGGGTTCTCTCCTGATAACAGGTGAGTAAATTGGAATTCGTAGTTCGGCTGATTTTAGAGGAATATTTGTATGTTTCAAAAATCGACAGAAACTTTTTCAGCAAAAAGCAGGCAATGATATCCTATGGAAGGAAATTCAAGTTACTGGTAAGTACATTTAAAATTACTTTTCAGGATCAGTACTGGGCTCAAAGATGCAGCACTGAGGTCTCTCCTGATAACAGGTGAGTAAATCGGAATTCGTAGTTCGGTTGATTTTAGAGGAATATTTGCACAATGGTGAAGGAAGGGGGTGGGGCCTGAGGTGACATGTCTGCAAACACGCCCTCTGGCGCGTTTTAAGTTGGAGAATTAATTACTCCTCAATACTGAGGGTCCCTAGGGGCCAACTAGCCCACCAGGAACCTCCAGTATGCGCCAGGGGGCTGCGTTGCAGAGAGGTGTACAGAGGCCACGCCCCTTTTTACAACACTCTGCAACGCAGCTCCGTGGCGCTTACTGGAGGTACCTGGTGGGCTAGTTGGCCCCCAGGGACCCTCAGGATTGAAGAGGATTTAATTCCCCATCTTAAAATGCGCCACGGGGCCTGTTTGCACACATGTCACCTGAAGCCCCGCCCCTCCCTTCACCACTGTGCAAACGCACCCGTGGCGCATTTTAAGTTGGGGGATTAAGTCCCCTTGAATCCTGAGGGTCCCTGGAGTCCAACTAGCCCACCATGTACCTCCAAAAGCGCCACAGAGCTGCGTTGCAGAGAGGTGTAAAAGGGGCGTGGCCTCTGTACACCTTTCTGCAACGCAGCCCCTAGCGCATACTGGAGGTTCCTGGTGGGCTAGTTGGCCCCAGGGACCCCCAGTATTCAAGGGAAATCGTTCCCCATCTGCAAACGCGCCAGGGGACGCGTTTGCAGACTGCTGCAGGGTGGGGGCAGGGCCTTTTTTTTTTGTATGGGAGGGGGGCTGCATGGCTGCGTGGCCCCCCTTCCCTAGGCCTCTTTTGGCCCCGGGGACCCCATCCCCCGGGGCATGAGGATTTTCATTTGTTTTAAAAATAAAAAAAAAACAGGAAGGGGGCCACGTGGCCCCCCTTCCCTGGGCCTATATTGGCCCGCGGACCCCATCCCCCGGGGCATGCCCTCTTTTTTTTAATTTTTAAATATTTGGAGGGGGGCTGCGTGGCCCCCCTCCTCAGGCCATTTAAGGCCCCGGGGACCCCATCCCATTTCCTTTTTTTTATTTTGGGGAGGGGGGCTGCGTGGCCCCCCTCCCGGGCCACTACTTGCCCCGGGGACCCCATCCCCCGGGGCTGGCCCTCTCCGTTGGGGACTGTGGGGGGGTCCCCAATCCCCCCACAGTCCCGCCCGGCTCCCCGCGTCCCTTGGGAGCCGGCATTGCTTTCCACATGGGGAGCTGCTAACATGCAGCTCCCCGTGTGGAAAGCAATTGCTTTGGATATTGGAAGCGAGAGCAGGTTTCCCTGCTCTCTCTTCCAATATCCAAAGCAGTTTGCTATGACAGGACGGGAGCCGTGAGGCTCCACGTCCTGTCATAGCAAACTACAGTGTCGGCACCCCGGGACACTGCAGGAGCCAGCCCTGGGGGGTGGCGGTCCCCAGGGCCATCAAGGGCTCCAGGAGGGGGGCCGCGCGGCCCCCCTCCCTTGAATTGCACAGCCCCAGGGAGGTGGTGGTCCCCGGGGCTCTGGGGGTCCGTAACGGACCCCACATTTATTTTCTATGTGCCCCGGGGAGGTGGTGGTCCCGGGGCGTGTGGGGGCTAGAGCCCCCACACGTTATTTAAAATTTTAAAAAGAAGCCCCGGGGGTGGCGGTCCCCGGGGCTGCGGGAGGGTAGGCGAGACCTCCCGCATCATTTATTTTTATTAAGCCCCGGGGGGTGGCAGTCACCGGGGCTTGGGGGCCTTAGAGGCCCCCCATATAAACAATAAACCCACCCCCCGCATGCCCTCGGGACTTGGGCCACCCGGGGGCAAATTTGCATCGAAGCGCTTCGATTTTTTTTCCGGCAGGATCCTTGTGGGACCCCCTGAGCAGACCTACCCTGCCCCCTTTTTGCGCTTTGCGCACTTGTTTCTGTCCCTGGTTCTACCGAGGGACAAAATGGCTGCCAACACTTCCTGATTTGGAGTGTTGACAGCCAATTAGCATGCAGCTCGTGATCGGGAGGGTGCGCGAATCCGACGCGGCCATAGATATATATGTGATTTTCATTTTGATTTTCACAGGAACTACTGAACGGATTTACACCATTTAACAAAAAGGGTTCTTTCTGAACCAAGAACTACCTCTTTGCCAAATTTGGTGTAATTCCGTTCAGCAGTTCGAGCTGTAGCCGTGGCTAAAGTTTCCTATGGGAAAATGAATGGGGAAAACATGTTTTGGGATCCCCCTTTTTCTCGGCCCCCTTGACGAATCACCCCAAAACTTTCAGGGTAGGAGCGGACCGGAGCGGGCCATAAAGTTTGAAAATTTCGCGAAGATTCGTCAACCGACGCAAGAGTTATTTCAAATAGAATGTCGCGGATTTCCTATGGAAAATAGGTCCTAACTATAACTATCTACTGGCGACCGCCAGTAGATATATATATATATATATATATATATATATATATATATATATATATATATATTCGTTTACTCCAATTTGCCATCAGCGCCGCCGCTCTCGGCGTAGCGGGTGCAAAGGCTCACGTGGGCGGGAACTCGTGCATCAATTTATCAAACCTCCACGAAGGAACACCATGCACTCTCGGGGCTTTCAACATTTCTTTAATCACAAGTTGCCAACAGAAAAAATACTGTCAAATGTGTTTCGCCTCACTCGGCTTTGTCAATGTCAGTTTGTCTCAGGTTCTGATTACACCTTATAACATGATTGCGTCGGATTGGATGGTTGAGGCCGCATTTAAATAACAAGCATTTGCAATGCAATTAGTCTCGCCTTTGGGACATAATATGTATTTAGCTGTGCAGCACATTAGCCTGGGTGCTGAAACATCTACTGCTTTTGAACATGGTGGAAAGTAAGCACCAGACTGCGTGACATGCCAGGTATGGGAACACATGGAGAGAAATATTGCCTTTCAGCGGGAAATGGTGTAGTCCAAAGCTCTGTTTTTAAAATAAAATCAGGGCCTTTTGTGGTCATTACACTGAAAATACAAGATTTGAAATAAATATTATTGTCTACGGTTGCTCGTGGAAGACAATTTATATGGACTGGAATCTACAAAACGGTAAAGTGATTATGGTATTTTACTGACCTCTGCTTTTCGGTTTCTATCAAGAAAGATAAATAGAGGCAGTTGCCAGAAAAAATAAAAAAATAAAGTCCCTCAGCAGAAAGCAATTCTGTTATTTTACTGACCTCTACTGGTCCTTTTTTATTAAGACAGTTAAATAGAGGCAGTTGAACAGAAAAAAGTCCCTAAGCGGAAGTTGACAAGTCCTAGGGCTGATCGCCAGTGCCCACAAAGTACATACACATATAAGTATATACTAATATATAAGTATATACTATAGTATATACAAGAGGTCTCGAATGCTCGACCTAAAAAACGGGCTGTGCCTTTTTATGTTCATGGATTTTCACGGTGAATTTGTCGGCCATTTTTAACTTTACCACTGTCATTGATCTATATACAATTTCAATCTCATTCAAATTACTTTTCATTTGATTATGTACTATAGCAGCAGCGTTAGTGATCTAAAAATTCTGAAAATCAAGAGTGTAATACAAAATCAATATAATGTACTGTTGGCAACTTGTGATTAAAGAAATATTGAATGCCCCGAGAGTGCATGGCGTTCCTTCATGGAGGTTTGAATATATATTCACTGGAAAAAACACAGGTTTCAGGGATGTTATAGATATGAATTAGCATTTAAAAAAACTTAGAAATACAATGAAAAAAAACAAAGGTTCCAGAGACGTTACAATTTGGCTGACATTTCCCTCGTACAAAACCATAGAAATTCAGGGGTCATAGTTAACTGAGCTATCTATAACTTGCGCCCCGCAATGCCCTGCTGATTACGTCACATATTACATCACTCATGACATGGTTAGTGAAATCACTCATGACATCTCAAATGACATCACTGAGTACTTCACTGATGACATCATCCAGTGAGTGTGAGTGTTTCTAAAAAAATATATATATATGCCAAGGTGTATTGAAGAATAAATGGGTGTATGAGTGTTTGTATGGATGTTTCAGTGGATGCATGACTGACTGTATAAGTGAGTGATTATATGTGTCTCAGATAATGTATGGGTGTGTGACTAATCTGTGTGAATGTCTGTATCAGTCTGTCAGTTTGTGTGTAAGTGGCTGCATGGGTTAGTGAGTAGCTACATGAGTGTCTATATCGGTTATTGATTGGTTGTCTGAGTACCTATATGGGTGCCTGAGTGTCTTTGTGGGTGGGTGGGGATGTGTCTGACTCCATGCATGGACGTGATAGTGGGTGATTCAATGGGTGTATAGGTTCATGAGTGTGTCTGCGAGGGGCTGTATGGGTGAGTGAGTGTGCGTATGGCTGTGTCAGTGAGTGAATGGATGTCTCAGTGCTGCATGGGTGAGTAACTGCTTATGTGTAAGGCAGTATATGCAAGTGTTGGAGTATATAAGTGACTGGATGTGAGAGTGAGTGATTGTGAGTGGCTGTATATATAAGTGTGAGCTGGTGTCAGTGATTGTATAAGAGAGTAAGTATCTGTTAGTATCTCCATGGATAAGTAAGTAATAGTTTATTGTTTGGTTAATAAAAACCTTTACAATTTCCACTAAAAAAATATGTAGCAGCAAAACTCATGATTAAAAAAATCGAAAGAGCATATCATAAAACATTCATTCATTGTGTTAAAAATAATTGGAGCAGTAATCAGTAATTATTATCAGGTACCGTGAATTGACCATTCTTTATACAATGGACTTTCCAAGAAATTTACTGATACTGTCACATAAGGTGCCTAAAAAGAATTGAGAAGGGAATAGGAATCAAGGAACTTAATAGTTAAAAAATCAACATTTGGGACTCTGTAAGATAAGAGGACAACTGTACAATGATCGATTGGTTTATAAACAGCGGAAATGGTGTATTACTGTTGAGCGTTGTGCTCCAGCATATATCTTCCAGGTGGGGGTTGACCTGACTATATGATATTCACTAAAATGTGGCATTGTAAAAGTCTTTTGGTTGCAGTGATAAAGATTGCCAGTTGCTTGCCGCCAGAACTGTTTCCCCTGCCGCTTCCATAAACCGTACAAAGCGACACAATAACTGTACATCTCCACCTCCGAGGCATGCCTTCACTGCTTGTCTGCAGGTTCTTATCCCCTTGCTTAAAAAGATGGGCTTCAGTATCTGTCGCCGTTCAACTTGTAGTTCTCTGCAGAGGCACAATAAGTGTAATACACTCTCATTGAATTCCCCGCAAAAACAGCATGTTGTCTGATCCGGAGATCGTTTCCAGGGGGGGGAGATGCGGCAGAGATGATAGAATGCCCATTCGAAAATGAAGGTCTTTTCTTTCTTTCTCCTGTTGACCATGCCTAGATAAGGTTGCAGAGAAGACTTGACATAGCTGTGCACAACAAACCATCCATGGGCCCTTTCTGTGAGTGCTGCCTTATCTTCTACTAGGGATTGTCTTTTCACTGACTTATTTACAAGTTGTTTAAAACAATGATGAGTCCCTGAGGCCGCCCAGAGATCCTCAAGACCCAGACGGTCTATTGATGCTGTCAAGTAGCTCATAGCTGCACTCCTTCTTTAAGTGTATTTCATTCCATTGATGGGAGTTCAGTGTTCCTGCTTCGGCCTTTTTGATCCTGTGTCAGCACTTGACATAAGCTCCTTTGTGGGCAATTCCTTGGGTCGGCAGGCCAAATTCTAGCCTTATTTGGGCTGGCGAGACATACTTCGGTGGATTGAATATCATCCTAGCCGCTCTTGAGATAGTTCTGTCTAAAATAGCCACGTCTCTTCTCCGCAGGCACTCACTCCCATAAGTAATAGCTGGAATGAGCTTTGCTTGCCAGACTTGTAGCAGTGGGATGAGGCTTGGGCCAGCAGTATTGTGTTTGTTGGATTTTAGGGCTATGCGATTGAATTGCATCTTCTATTGATGGCTTCTTTTTGTGAATTAAATGTGCCTTTATTGTCTATTATCACTCCAACTTACTTATATTCTTCAACTACTTCTATTGTTGTGTTAGCCAAATGCCAACGGTAATTAGAGATTGTCTTTTTTTGGATGTAATCTCATTACCTTCGTTTTGTCATGGTTGATGGTTAGACCGTTGGTTGCTGAGTATCTACTGGTTGTGTCTAGTAAGTGTTGAAGACCGATGGGGGTTCTGCTAATCAGCACAAGGTCATCTGCCTACAGCAGGTTGGAGAGTAGGAGCCCTCCCATCTTTGGCGCATGTGAATTACAAATGTCCAATTCTGTTGATAGGTCAAACATATACAAGTTGAAGGGTACTCTATGGATAAGTGATGTGCTGAGTGTATAACTGTGCAGGTGAGTGGTTGTGTGACTACCTCTATGTGGCTGAGTGGTGGTGTGCGAGTGTCTGTATAGGTCTATGAGTACATATATCTGTGGGTGTATTGGTGAGTGAATGCGTGTATGAGTGGCTGTATGGGTGAGTGAATGGATGTGTGCATAGACCTAGGAAGTAGTGAGTGGGTATGCACTAACTGCTATTGGTGTGTCTATGGTTTCGAGATTGGTAGTCTGAATTTTGTAGTGGGTGTATGAAAGCTTATATTAGAGTGTGAGTAAGTGCATCAGAGATTATGTGGATGATGTCATCAGTGATGTCATTTGAGATGTCATCAGTTATGTCACTGACCATGTCATAATTGATGTAATATGTGACGTCATCAGCAGTGCATTGCGGGGGCGCAAGTTATAGTTAACTCAGCTAACTATAACGGCGGAATTTCTATGGTTTTGTACGAGTGAAATGTCAGCCTAACTATAACGTCTCTGTAACCATTGTTTTTTTCAATGAATTTCTAAGATTTTTTAAATGTGAATTCCTAACGATAAAGTCCCTGAAACTTGTGTTTTTTTCAGTGAATTTCTAAGGTTTTTTTAAATAGCAATTGCTAACTAAAAGGTTGCTGAAACCTGTGTTTTTTTCAGTGAATTTCTAAGGTTTTTTAAATGCTAATTTCTAAATATAACGTCCCTGAAACCTGTGGTTTTTTCAGTGAATTTTTTTTTTTTTTATAGAGTTTTATATAGCGCAAACTTCACCCGAATGTATCGGGTATCAGAGAGCTTTACACAAGCACCAGTTGCATTACTTGAGGACACATTCATTTTTGTTAGGCATGGGGAGATTAAGTGATTTGCCCAGAATCACAGAATTCTGCGCCTCATCGCAGAGACTGGAATCCGGTTCCCCAGTTTTCAGGTAGACCCGCCCTAGCCGTTAAGTTAACTCCTCTCAGAGGAGAGGAGTCAGTTTTTTAACTAGCAGTCACATTTGCAGAGTGGTGGAGAAAGCGGTCTGGGCCTCCGACCAGCTCTCAGGAATTCCGAAGCATAGGACTTGTAGAAGGTACTAGGAGGCCTTCTTGACCCCTAAGGTCCCTCTGGAGTAAAGTGGACTTCATCCCCCAACAAGTAGTGTGGCGGAAGGCGTGTTTGCAGAGTGTTGGAGAAATGGGGCATGGCCTCTGACCACCTCTCGGCAATCTAGCTGTATTGGGCTTACTGGATTTAACAGGAGGGCTAGTTGGCCCCCAGGGACCCTCAAGGGGGCTTCATTCCCCAACCTAGAGCGTGCCAAGAGGCGCGTTTTCAGAGTTGTGAAGAAAGGGGGAGTGGCCTGTGACTACAGCTGTGTGAAGGACCCGAAGAACTGTCTCCAGTGACCTTGTGTGTCTGTAACTTTGCCACCGAGCGGTAAAAGCGCGGGGGTGCTTTCAGTTAGCTGTCCATCATTCTGGGAAAAGGGCGGGAAGATATTGCATCCCGCTAATGTATATGGGGTGGAGCCAAATGGGCGGGGCTTCTCAGCAAGTTTACATTCCAGTTATAAAAAGTCAGCACATTATCTCTTGTCTGAGCAGCAGATGACAAGAACGAACCTACTACAAGAACTGCATGAGGTTTTGCGCTCGAGAAAAGCAAGGGTGCAACCACCTCCATTAAGTATTACAGCGTTTTTTTCATGGTGGAAATGAGTAGAAAGCACACCTTCTTAGCCATGGCCATGCCCACGAAGTTAGGCTGATAAACGTTTTACAGAAGTGGAGCTTCGAATCGGGCACCTGCTCTCCTTATATCTGTAAGTGCTTCTTGTTGAGGTTTACATTTTGTGATACGAGCATCGTGCCAGGATGAATCCTACCCTGCATAATAAGCCAATACGAGGTCACTGTTTTGCGCAATTCCTGTACTTGACTGGAGTACTTTCTGAAGGCTAATTCATTTGTGCTCTCTCGACAGGTAAATGTAGAGTGCATCTCCTACACTAAAGCTACGTAAAGGACCCGAAGAAATGTCTCCAGTGACATTGTGTGTATGTAACTTTGCTAACAAGCGGGAAACGCACTGGGGTGCTTTCAGCAAACTGTCCATCATTCTGTGAAATGGGCGGGAAGACATTGCATCCCGCTAAGTTATATGGACCGGGCTTCTTGGCAAGGTTACACTCATGTTATAAAAGGTCAGCTCTTGTCTCAGCAGCAGATGACGAGAAAGAACCTCCTGGTCAGAGGAACTGCATGAAGTTTTGCATTACAGAAAGGCAAGGGTGCAACCACCTCCATCAAGGTTTACAGTGATCTTTTAATGGTGGAAATGGGTAGAAAGCACACCTTCTTAGCTATGACCATGCCCAAAATGTTAGGCTGATAACTGCATTACAGATTGAAGCTTCAACTCGGGCACCTGCTTTCCTTATATCTGGAAGTGCTTTTTGTTGAAGTTTAATTTTTGTGACATGATCATCGTGCCAAAATGAATCCTGCCCTGCCTATTTAGCCAAGAAGAGGCCACCGTTTTGTGAAATACCTGTATTCGACTAGTGTACTTTCTGATGGCTAATCAGTAAGTGCACTCTCGATGGGTAAATCTGTAGTGCATTTCCAACACTTAAGGTGCGTGAAGGACCCAAAGAAATGTCTCCAGTGACCTTGTGTGTCTGTAACTTTGCCACCGAGCAGGACTTGTGCTGGGGTGCTTTCAGTAAGCTGTCTATCATTCTGGGAAAATGGCAGGAAGACATTGCATCCCGATAATGGATATGGGAAGGGGCCAAACGGGTGGGGCTTCTCGGCAAGGTTACATGACTGTTATAAAAGGTCAGCACACTATCTCTTGTCTCAGCAGCAGATGACGAGAAAGAAGCTCCTGGTCACAGTAACTGCATGAGGTTTTGCGCTCTGGAAAAGCAAGGGTGCAACCACCTCCATCAAGGATTAAAGCAATCTTTTTACAGTGGAAATGGGGAGAAAGAACACCTTCTTAGCTATGACCATGGCCACAAAGTTAGGCTGATAAATGCGTTACAGAAGTGGAGATTCAACTCGGGCACCTGCTTTCCTTATATCTGTAAGTGCTTCCTCTTGAGGTTTAATTTTTGTGACACAAGCATTGTGCCAGGATGAATCCTGCCTGCATGTTTAGCCAAGAAGAGGCCACCAATTTGTACAGTACCAGGACTCAACTGGAGTACTTTCTGATTGCTATCAGTAAGTGCTCTCTCGACGGGTTAACGTATAGTGCATCACCTACACTACAGCTGCGTGAAGGATCCTAAGAAATGTCTCCACTGACCTTGTGTGTCTGGAACTTTGCCACCGAGCAGGAAACGTGCTGGGGTGCTTTCAGTAAGCTGTCCATCATTCTGGGAAAATGGTGGGAAGACGTTGCATCCCACTAAATTATATGGAGTGGGGCCAAATGGGCGGGGCTTCTCTGCAAGTTTGCATGCCTGTTAGAAAAGGTCAGCACACTATCTCTTATCTGAGGAGCAGATGTCGAGAAAGAACCTCTTGTTCACAGGAACTGCATGAGGTCTTGCACGCGAGAAAAGCAGGGGTGCAACTACCTCTTTCAAGGATTACAGTCAGTCAAAATTACTTTATTCGGTTATTATTAAAAACCATAAAAGTATTTTAAAAATACTCGTCAACATTACAAGATTAAAAAGAATTATTACATAAAATCATCCATAAATATAACATCACCGCAATTCCTAATATGCAAATATCACTATAAAATACAGACAATATAAAAACATTTCATGTGCAATAGGGCAAAAAATACATAACAGGATCCGGACACATAAACCTGTTTCAGTTGCCACTTCCTTTTTTTCCTTGCTCTAACTGCTGCTACTAAAAAGCTAGCAATACTGAAAGTTTCCCAAGAATTGCTCAGCAACTGCAGGTATAAAAGAGCTGGTCTCGCCTGCAAAAAACCTTTATTTTTTATAACCGGAAGGATATAACGCCTGCGAATAGGTAAATAAAAGTCGCAGAATAAAACAAAATGCATAGTATCCTGCCTTGAAAAACAATCGCATGAGCAAGGACCCAGGTCTTCTATCTTGGCCCAGCCTAAAGGATCAGCCAGAAAAAAATGTAAATAATTAAACCTAAATCTCGTCAAAAGAAAACGATGTTGGGGCTTGGTGACAGTATCCAAGTAAGGCTCCATATAATAGGACGTTTTTAGGAGCTGGTGAGCACGGACAGTGGGTTTCAATAATTCCGAGGCCTCTCTTTCTGATGATGCTATGCGCTGAAATGAGGTCTTGGCCCACACAAGATCTTTTTACCATATATTTTCTGGGCTGTCAAACAAGTTTGGTCGACCTAACCACTCCGCCGTGCTTTTCAAATGTCTCAACCATGGTATACTACTTGCCCTATCTAGAGCCATGCAATCTCGTATGATCTCTTTATTTAACACCAAATCAGGATTAGACCAGATCGAAATCCATTTGAGAATGGGAGACATTCTAATCAGATCAGAAACATAGCCAAGACCCACCTCTTGATGAATTATATACGAGGATATGGATTGGGGGACGGAGAGCAGGCTCCTTAGAAATTTATTTTCAACAATTTGGAGCTCTGTGCAGTTATTATAGCCCCAAATTTCAGAGCCATACTTCACTATAGCAATGCTCTTGGCCTTATAAATATTCAACAAGGCCTGCATGGGCTTCGCACCCGGCCTCCGGGTAAAGTCAAGAACCGCCCCTATTGATCTAGCCATAGCAATTCTCTTCGCCCTCCTTTGCGCAACCCATGAACACCTATCATCAAATAGGATGCCCAGGTACGGGAATGTGGGGACTCTAGTTAGTTCGATCCCCCACAGCAAAACGTTTCGGCTACCTTTGACTTTCCTCCCAGGCTCATGATATGTGACTTTGACAAGTTAACATTTAAGTCTAATGAGCCCATAAAATTTGTGAAGGCGGTCAACAAGTGCTGCAGCCCCACGGCTGTGCGTGCTAATAATGCCGCATCATCTGCATAGAGCAATGCTGGAATCGATCGGTTCCTTACACGGGGAATATCTTTAGCAGCTCCGGATTACAGTCATCTTTTCAATGTGGAAATGAGGAGAAAGCATACCTTCCTAGCCATGACCAATCCCACGAAGTTAGGCTGATAAATGCGTTACAGAAGTGGAGCTTTGACTCGGGCACCTGCTTTCCTTATACCTGTAAGTGCTTCCTGTTGAGGTTTAATCTTTTTGACACGAGCATCGTGCCAGGATAAATCCTGCTTTGCATATTTAGCCAAAAAAGGCCATCATTTGGTGCAATACCTGTAATCGACTGGAGTACTTTCTGATGGCTAATCAGTAAGTGCTTTCTCGACGGACAAACATATAGTGCATCTTCTACTCTACAGGTGCTTGAAGAACATGAAGAAATGTCTCCAGTGACCTTGGGGGTCTGTAACTTTGCCACCGAGCTGGAAATGCGCTGGGGTGCTTTCAGTAAGATGTCCGTCCTTCTGGGAAAAGGGCTGGAAGACGTTGCATCCCGCTAATACATATGGGCTAGGCGAAATGGGTGGGGCTTCTTGGCAAGTTTACATTCAAGTTATAAAAGGTCAGCATACTATCTCTTGTCTCAGCAGCAGATGACGAGAAAGAACCTCCTGGTCAGAGGAACTGCATGAGGTTTTGCAATACAGAAAAGCGAGGGTGCAACCACCTCCATCAAGGATTACAATGATCTTTTCATGGTGGAAATTAGGAGAAAGCACACCTTCTTAGCCATTACCATGCCCACAAAGTTAGGCTGATAATTGCGTTACAGAAGTGGAGCTTCAACTCGGGTACCTTCTTTCCTTATATCTGTAAGATCCTCCTGTTGGTTTAATTTTTTTGACACGAGCATCATGCCAGGATGAATCCTGCCCTGCATATTTAGCAAAGAAGAGGCCACCATTTTGTGCAATACCTGTCCTCGACTGGATTACTTTCTGATGGCTAATCAGTGAGTGCTCTCTTGACGGGTAAACATATAGTGCATCTCCTACACTACATCTGACTGAAGGACCCGAAGAAATGTCTTCAGTGCCCTTGTCTGTCTGTAACTTTGCCCCTGAGTGGGAAACGCGCCTGGGTGCTTTCAGTAAGCTGTCCATCATTCTGGGAAAATAGCGGGAAGATGTTGCATCCCGCTAATGTTTATGGGGCAGGGCCAAATGGGTGGGGCGTCTCGGCAAGTTTAAATGACTGCTGTAAAAGGTCAGCACACTATCTCTTGCCTGAGAAGCAGATGACGAGAAGGAACCTCCTGGTCAGAGGAACTGCATGAGGTTTTGCACTACAGAAAAGCAAGGGTGCAACCACCTCCATCAAGGATTACAATGATCTTTTCACAGTGGAAATGAGGAGAAAGCACATCTTCTTAGCCCTTACCATGCCCACAAAGTTAGGCTGATAAATGCGTTACAGAAGTGGAACTTCAACTCGGGCACCTGCTTTCCTTATATCTGTAAGATCTTCCTGTTGGTTTAATTTTTTTGACACGAGCATTGTGTCAGGATGAATCCTACCCTGCATATTCTTTCTGATGCCTAATCAGGAAGTGCTCTCTCGACGGGTAAACATATAGTGCATCTCCTCCACTACAGCTGCTTGAAGGACCCGAAGAAATGTCTCAAGTGACCTTTTGTGTCTGTAACTTTACCACAGAGCGGGAAGCGTGCTAAGGTGCTTTCAGGAAGCTGTCCATCATTCTGGGAAAAGGGCAGGAAAACATTGCATCTCGCTAATGTATATAGGGTGGGGCCAAACAGGTGGGGCTTCTAGGCAAGTTTACATTTCTGTTATAAAAGGGCAGCACTCTGTCTCTTGTTTCAGCAGCAGGGTTTATTGAAATGTATCTGAACCGGGGATGTTTTTACTTGTATCAATACGAAACTTTATTAACCATGGACATGTATTTGTTTTTACATTGATGGTATTCAACGACGGATGTAAAACTAAATGCTGTATTGCTCCATTTGAAATGGTATGCATTTGTAATGTATTTATGAAGTTTCATTTGCCATTTTTTTTATTTGTTGTGAAAGTGATGAATTATATGACCTTATCTTTGGTCTATGAATTATTGTTTAAAAACATTTTGTTTAAATGAATTCACAGTTAGCGTGTAAATATAAATGAGATGCATCATGTAACTATGGGCCTGATTCACCAAAGAAATCTGAGACAAAATCCTAACTTTACGACTTTTGGTATTCACAAAAGGCATTTAGGAGTAGTAAAGTTAGGATTTTGTCTTAAGTTTGTCTTAAGTTTTGGTCTTAAGACAAAATCCTAACTTAAGTTAAACTTAAGTTAAACTTAAGTTAGGATTTTGTCTTAAGACCAAAACGTAAGCCAACTTAAGGCAAAATTCTAACTTAAGTTAAACTTAAGTTAAACTTAAGTAAGGATTTTGTCTTAAGACCAAAATTTAGGACAAACTTAAAACAAAATCCTAACTTTACTACTCCTAAATGCCTTTTGTAAATACCGAAAGTTGTAAAGTTAGGATTTTGTCTCAGATTACTTTTGTGAATCGGGCAGGTAGTATTTTATACTGTTTTGTTAAGACTGGTACATGTCTGTTTTCACTCTTTAAATACGTGGTGTAGTTTAAATGCAATGAAGGAGTGGTCACATTACTCGTGAGCAAGAATCCAGGAGCTCCAAAACGTGTTGAGTTTGTGAACTGCTGCAATAAATCACACTTGCTGAAGCAGAGCCACAGAGTATTTGGTCTTTATTTACTCGACACAGTGTTGGACATATGGGGTTCACTACCCTGCCATGAGCTCACTGTGGAAAGAGGCTCGAGATTGAGTGATCCATGGTGTGTGTATATACATATATATATATATATATATATATATATATATATATATATATATATATATATATATCATACAGTAATTCTCCAATTCAAAGGAAAATAAACCAGCACTCCAAGGGATTTTTTTCTTTGCTCAACTTTTATTTCTGAGCGATGGCATCCACGCGTTCCGGCTGTCACGCATATATATATAACTACCCAGTAGGTAGTTATAGTTAGGACCTAGTTTCCATAGGAAAAGCATTTTTTGACTTGCCTATAACTTTGGGCTTGTTTCAGGAATCTTAATGAACTTTTCCATTAAAAGTGTCAAAGTAGGTTCTGTGTGTCATGAAAAGTTTGGGGGTGATTCCTGCACAACAAGGACCATGAAATAGGGGCACAAAATGAGGGTGCATTTGCAATGGTAATCCCCATCGGAACGCGCTGTGAAACCTACAGCCCGAACCACTGGACAGAATTATACCAAATTTGGCAGAAAGGTAGATGTTGTTACGCAGATTATGCTTTCTGTTATTTTGTGCAAATCCGTTGAGCATTTTCTGAGAAATGTAAGTTGAAAATTATAGTGTTATCGCTGACCTCAGATATTTCCTATTAATTTCTAAGGTGCACGCCAGAGGTAAGTTCTGATGCAACCTAAAAAGAAAGTTGCGTCTGCCATATTATTGATCGCCAATGGTTCCGGGGCTGCAATTTTGTGTGAAAGCTAACATAAGTAGTCAGGGTGGAGGTACTCTGACCCCATGCTTGAGAAATTGGGGTGTTAATGACATGTTAGGTGTCCAAATTTCCTTTTTTTAATTCCACACAATGTACCACTGCGTGGTCGTCGCAAATATTACAGTGACACGATGAATATTGGTGGGAATATAAAAGAACAAAAATTATTTATATATTTGTACACACTCGTCAGCCACTTTCACAGACTCAAGTACGCATTCACAAACTCACTCAGACACTTATACACCCATTCACATACCCACTCACACATTTATACATCCTGTTGTATTCCTCTTAGGGTGTCCATACACGGGCTTTCCAGTATCATGTCCTTATATAGGCACAATTCGCCCTGCCCTTATATAGGCATAAAATCCCAGCCCTTATTTAGGCATTAAACCGTGCACTCCAAATACAGGCATGGTCTCTGACATCCGTCCACCCTAACGTCACAACGAGTTCTTGAAGAACAGACCCTTAGGCTTCGGGAATTTCCCTAGCACAGGACTATTGATTTCTTCAAGGACTCATCTATTATGCATGAACCATTATTCCTTAGGGGTTCATCCATGACGTCTTCCGCTGTCCAATTCACGTCAATGCTAACATACTGAGGTACCTTTCAGGTATAACTATACCTTCCCTAGCCCTTGAAAACTAGAGGAGACCTCGACTTCAGAGGAGCCCATTTCCCGGCCTGACGCACTGAGAAGACGCTGTCATCCCTGCACGCAGAGAGTCCAGCTTCCAGTGATCTGACTTCCCTTGCGGGGTGTTGGAGTTCGAGTCTGGCAAAGAGATTCCTACCTCTCTCATTCTTCAGGTATGGAGCTGACTAGAACCTAGAGGGACTCTTGGCATACTAGGCATACTAGGCTTAACATACTCTTAGTATACCATAGTAAGGAATACTTCACCTACTTCATACCTCTCCTACACCTAGGTTAGGTTAGGTACATTGGGGTAGAACTAGATTAGAAACGCATCGTATGAGTACTCGCATTTTTAGTCTGTGTTATTTATGTAAATACATATATACTAAAAGATAATGCTATCGCAGTATTATTTATTTCTACTGCTCGCACTGTACATTATTTATCTCGCATACTGTCTTGTGATCGTAACAGCACATTTTACTTACACCAGAAACAAGACTGTTCATTAAATCTTTTATTGAAATGCCCGTCTATTCTTTCTGTGTAACTTTGAGGAAAACTAAGCATGCACGATTGAGCTGAGTGAAATAGTTATCTATTGTTTCCACGACTCTGGGACACGTTCTGATTCTAAAGGGAAACAAAGTGGTCATGTTTTGCGGCTGCCAGAAACTACTCCCTTCTTGTTGTCAAGGAGTTTCTAGTGGCCTCTGAGCTAGCTGGCACAAGTAATTAAGTTTAATATACTCGATAGGGACATACTGACCTTAGTCCTATGTCAAACCTATAGGATATATTATTCCAATGCGCAGAGCCTATTAGGGAAATAGGAGCTACACTACATGGCGCCCAACGGTTTGGTAAGGCGGTAATTCAACGTTAGATACTGAGTAACTCAGCCGTGCTTTTTCTCTCAAGAGACCCCTACCCATATACTCCAAAAGACGTCTGGAGTGGGCAGGGTTAAGTATCCACCAAGGCTACATAGGGAAGAACCCTATATATTAGCTGTTTGGTTTGCTCAACGTTGAAGGATACAGTGTTCCAAAATATTGTGCACCTTATCTTTGTTTCCTTGAAACTTGTTCTACATTTTTCAACCAACAAAATGCCTGACTCCGACGATGCCACCGGAAACGGTGAAGCTGCGGCTGATCAAGCCCAAGCAGCAGTTTTTAACAATACAGGTTTAAATGAAACCGAGGAGGGTGTTATAGACATCCATCCAAACTTAAGAAGAGCCATCACTCTAAAACTTATAAAACATGGCCTACCACCGAGAGAGGTTTTCGTGATAGAGGCACATGAATCCTTTCAGACAGAGGTATTCTATTCATGGGTAATACTTCCTGAATCCAATCCAGTAACACATATGTTTCACTTCTACAAAGAAGATGATCCACCAGAGGAATACATTCCTTTCGAGGATATAGAAATTCCATTAACATACCAGGAGCATCAGCTCTGGTTTAAAGGCGCCCTAAAACATCACAGAAACATTACCAAGCTCGGTCCACTAGGTAGATCCAGGAGCAACATGGCCGATTCTAGTCGGCTACACACCTCATCCTGAACTGGATAGAATGTCAGATGAGGAATTACTTACTCAACTTACAGAGTTAATAAAAATCTACAGACAATTGGTCCAATATGTCATGCGGACTTTCACAGTCCAACCACCATTAACACTTCCAAATCCAACCCCCCAACAGGGGAATACACTAAAAATTACACCACAGAGTCTATACGCAGTCATGGGTAAAATGCCCACAAAACGTGAGCAAATTCCATTCTGGATAGCTCAAAAAATTACTCAAATCGAAGCAGTATTTCCAAATACTAGCCCGTATGAGAAACACAGAATCCTAACAATCAGTTTACCAATGGGGATCACACCACAACTGGAAGACTGCACCACTTGGGGCTCAGTCTTTGCTGCCATCTATACTAAAACACATGGCATTCCGTCAATTGTGGTAATACCTGATGTCCTGAAACAAATTCAAAACGAATACGGGGCAGAGCCTGCTCTAAATTTAGGTATGAAATTACTGAAAAATTTCGACCAGGTCTCAACAATAATATTATCTAATATTAAAGGGAGGCAGCAGCAGTGGCGATCTGCCAAAAATTAAGGGAATTTGATGTTACAGAACATCAAACTGAGCTACCCAGAATAATTGAACAATCTTATGCAGAATTAGGCAGAGATAGTTTGGGTGGAAGACCAATGAAGCCGAAACTATCTGAAAGTCCTGAGAAGGACTCTATTAAACAAACTTCTACATCTTCTAAAAAGAAGTGGGAGACTAATAAACAAAAATCAAACGAGAAACGTTCTCAATCCCGAGGTAGGTCTCCTCAAAAGGAGCCCTCTGAAAGGAGGTATAACCTCAGGAATAGGGATAATTTAAGAAAACCTGACAGGTATCAAGATACTGATACACGTTCCTCTCGTCCCTTTCAGATCTCATCACAGACTTCGGAAAGAAGAGGCGATCGGAACATAGAGAAGAACGCGTGAAATCCAAGGAAGATAAACACGCTCCAAAAAACAAAACAAAACCTCAATTCTCCAAAAAGAAAGTAGCAGGTCTGAAGATCAGACATGCCGAGAATACTGAGAACACAACTCAAGAATGGAGAATGGGCTCAGACAATGCTGGACAGTGCAGCAGAAGTCACAATAGTTCGCCAGAACCTGAAGGAACTTCTGGAGATAGTGGACTTGAATGAGTACATCACAGTTGAGACTGTAGACACCAGGGTTAGTACTCCACAAAAGTTATATGAAATAACTCTCCGGATGGAGGGAGACAAACCTAGACAGGTGAAAGCACTTTTTTGGGAAAGACTATCAAAGGGCTATGACATACTTCTAGCAGAAAAGGACTGGCCACCACAATTTGTCAGGGAGTGTCCACATGGCGAGGACATTATTATGCCTGCCTTCTCCAACCATATTCCAATTCACCTAAAATATACATATGCCAGGAAATGGGCAGTAGCCCAGGCCCCAGCATTATATAAAAATCATGTAGGATGGGATGAGGACTCACCTCACCATAAAATACATCTGAAACATGAACCAACTGCACAAAGGCAGTACCCAATAAAGCAAGAAGCTAAAAACAGGTCAGGGAGATCTTAGATCAACTTGAATACCAAGGGGTGATTGAAACATGCACCTCCTCAATGAACAATCCTTTGTTTCCTGTCTCCAAACCAGACAATACATATCGTCTAGTTTTGGATTACAGACACCTAAACACTTGTTCTAAAACTTTTGCAGTGCAAATGCACATAGCACAGCATTAATGAATAACATTGTGCGTAAAAATATAAAACAACATTAGACATCTCAAATGGTTTCTTTTGTCAAAACATAGCACCTGAAAGCAGGTACTTAACAGCTTTCTCAATAATGGGGACCCAGCGTCAATTTTGTCGACTCCCACAAGGGTTCAAAAACAGCCCGGGGTTATTCTCAGCGAGGGTAAAGGAGTTACTACAAATTTATGACAATGAGGCACTGTCCTATGTCGATGACATATATCTGACAGACGATGACCTGGACAAACACTTGAACAGGGTGAGCACCATTATACTGGGCTTCGCCTCTGAGGGCTACAAGTTCAACTTTAAAAAGTCCTGAATTGCCCATCTCAATGTCCTATTTCTAGGATATGAGCTTTCAAGTGAAGGCAAGAGCTTGGCAGCTAACTTTCTAGAGAAATGTGCGCTGCTCCAACCTCCAAAAACGCAAAAAAACTTACAATCCATTCTGGGTTTCCTAAATTTTGGAAGAACATACATTTTAAATTACGCAGAAAGGGTTCAACCTCTCTACGCATTAATCAAACCTGATTTTTCGATCAGAAACTGGACACAGGAACACACGGAAATCTTGCGTTCACTCCAGGCTAACATGTTAGCAACAAATCACTTACAAACACGCGTAAGTCAACGCAATTTGGTGATCCGAATAATTTCGGGTCAATACGGATTCACCTACTTAACCTTCAATGAGGGTGAGAAAATACCAATCGCATACAAATCTCATTTGTACACACAAGCGGAAATGCGCTTCAGTTCAACTGAAAAATTCTAACGGCAGTTCAAACCGCTGTAGCAAAAGAAAGAGCCTTAGCCCAAGGGAAACGCATTATTGTCGTAACCCCAGTACCAGCTTTAGAAGCGGTCACAAAAGCAAGCATTCCAAATGCTAAAGCATTACATCCAAGATGGATACAATGGGTTAATTCTCTTGCTGCAACAGATGTTGAATATGTTTTTGATCCAGATTTAAAAACACAAGCATTCCTGCAATATGAACAAGAATGTCCTCTGCCTACCGAAATTCTGCCTCTCGATCAGTACGAATTCATAATTTACACTGATGGATCCACACAACCCGCAACAGGGGGTAAGCAAGCTTACAGTGCAGCGTGTGCAATCGTTAAAGGTCGCATGCGAGATGGCATCTTCAGACCTATGGTCACAAAAACTCAATCTCTAGGGCATTGTACAGCTCAGCGAGCTGAACTACAAGCATTCAAACTGACACTTGAAAGTACAGATCGAAAATTCCCCACACTAATAGTGTGCGATTCCTTTTACTGTGTTCAGTCGTATAATGAATATATACAAAACTGGCTTGAAAATGGTTTCAAAGATGCGAAAGGTGGCACAATAAAGCATAAATTGCTTTGGGAACAAGTAGTTCAGTTGAAAAACGAACTACCAAAGGCTCACGTGATCCACACACTGAGTCATCAACGTGATGGCGTTCACGTTGCAGGAATTCATTGGCTGACGAAGCCGCAAAGGGGGCTGTTCAGACGGCTTCCGTAGCTGCGATCACTCGTTCAAAAACAAAAATAGACGGTGAGATAATGTTGGCTGTCAATGCTTCAAGCAAAGGCAGCAGTGCAGCGTTACCAAAAAAGTTTCCACTCAAGTACTCTTATGTAATTGATGCGAACAACGTTCCTTTTGCTCGAATCCCTGGAGTGGGGGATAGGGTAATTCCAAACATGGAACGTAGAGCAGCTTTGATTTATGAAACACATTTGGGGGAGGGTCTGTCACATCAAGGGATCTCTAAAACAATTTTGGCGTTAAAAGAGATGTACTGGTGGCCTGGGATGAATACAGAAATTCATATATTCATCAACAACTGCTTAGACTGTAAATTACAGCGAGAGAGCCACCAGACACCATGCTGCGAATGCGGCAACCCAGTACAGACACCATTGTTAGACAGCATTAGACTATCTACGCACCTGCATCCTACTGGACAAAGGCATTCCCACAAATACTGAATCTAGGTTCCTATGGATATGGCCTCAGCGCTCGGCTGACGCTCGAACTGTTATAAAAGATTTGCGAGTCTTTATCGGCACATACGCAATAGGCACGCTACATTCTGACCAGGGTCCTGCGTTTAGCTCTTGGGCTTACAAAGAAGCCATGGCCAGTCTGGGCGTTGCATTGCGGTACTCCTCTCCATTCCATCCTGAGGGAAATTCGGTTGTGGAAAGGAAAAACCGGGACATAAAGCAGTCTATAACAGCTAGGGTATTAGGTTCGGGTGATGGGTGGGTCAAACACCTTAATGGGGTCCAACGCTCATTGAATAATCTGTCAAGAAGTTCTCTAGGGGGGGTCACTCCATATGATGTCCTATTTGGGAAAAGAATGTGGGTACCAGACCTTGAACACGTAGGCACAGTGGTGGAAAATAAACCCTTTGATATCAAAGATCGTTTGGCTGTTTTACAGGAACTAAATGAGTTAAGAACGAAACAAAGCAACGTATTCCTACAGCCAACCACCACTGGGGATCAACCGGCTGTCCCAGCAAGGCCTGTCTGGATTCTAAAAGTTGGGGATCTAGTCAGAGAAAAGATTGCGGACAAGAAGGAATTTGGACCTTCTTACAGACAACCAGTACCTGTCCTAGCAGTTCAAGGAACAAGAAAAGTACTTCTGCCGCCCCTTGCTGGAAGAAAGGAGAAAAGATTTGTGTCCATCGACCTCATCAAACCACAGTATGTGGCCAATACTAAATAGTAGGCCTCGTGGACTCCGACCTAGTAGCAGACACACTCCTCTCGCTACTATCCAAGAGGTTCAGACTGAAAGACTGATAACAATTGGGAATTCAGCAGTAACAGATGAAGGACTAAGCAACAATGCAATGGAACTCATCCCTCTTGAAAACGAAGTAACAGTTCATCCAAATACACCCGTCTACACCAATGTAGCAAGTGATCAACTGGTTCCAGTGATTTCTACAAATCCTGATGCAATTCCAACAATTGACAGAACTGCTTCTGGCTATTTCATTAACTTTGATACGTTCTCAGAAGATCCGAGTGAACCTGAAACGACGCCAGCATCATTGAAATTCAAGCAGCAAGTACAAGACTTTCTTCACTTTCTGAAAAAGACTTATTTGGTTTCTCCATGGATTGAACTCTGGATTACATCTGGACTTTTTGTTTTCCTGCTCTGGCTAGCTTTGGTAACAACTGTGAGCGTGCTTATAAGTGGCAGATACATCCATGTGAATACTGAAGGAAAAGACGTGAACGTAAATTTTGAAACCTCATAAATCTTCCCATCGTGATGCAAGAGACTTGTCATCAGTGAACATCACAGCTGTTCCTATACAGGATGGTATAGTGTGGGACAAAACAGATTTTGAAATCTTCGGCCCGACGGAACAATTGAACATTCCACATTTGTTTAAAATTTCACTAAGTGATCTAATTACGTCCAGTACCTATTCTGATGATTGGGACTTTGAGACTGTTAATGACATCATGTTTGACCTAGAAAAATCTGCTGCATTTTCTAAAAATGAATATTTAGAGGGTTCATCAGACTATGAACAACTGTATTGTTATAACCACATGGTCATCATTATTTGCATAAATCTGCATATCCAAGAAATGTGTTTATGTTTAACCAATGGGAGCATTGTCCTACACCACCACACGGTAGTTCAAAAACATTTGCTAACAAGTTTCCATATTTTTCAGGTTACAATACATCTGATCCAGAAATGTTTTACTATAAAAATGTAAACAAGACAGGACTGAAAATTATGTTAACAAATACAAAACAGATTTATTCTGCATTATTTAATGCCCAACTGTCTAGACAGGTTTTCGACTTTTGGAGAGACAGAATAGACACAAAAACTGTCTGGGGTACTAAAGATTGGCAAGTGCAGGGGATAGAAGCTTTATTTAGAGCCTGTATCATCCCTGAACAAATAATGTTTTTGAATGAAACCATCCAACAAACATCTTGTCTTGGATTAGCCAAGATCAAGGAGATGAACACACCTTCTGTACCGACACCTGCAAGTGATAACGATACATAGGCAGTGGTGACAGTTGACAATATACTACAACTCAACAGATCTAATCCTGATTGGAAAAAATGGTTGATCTGGCCCACAGACACGAATAACTGTCATGAAAGATTCCTGAATAAAAGTCAGGGCTTTACTATTAATAGGCCAGACCCAAGATACGTCCAAAGACAGCATCCGGGGGTAGTAACAACATACAGTGTAGGAAAATTATGCCTCGATTGGCTGCATAAGTCTGCACTACAGGATGTGAAACAACACTTAGCCTTACTTAAAAAGGACACAGACCTTAGGGAATTCTTGCTTGGACCAAGAAAACCGCATCAAAAACGTTTCATATATGCCGGCATTTATACTGCCTATAATGAAGCATGGAAAGTATCACAGATGGAGGCTGCAGAACGAATACGTGAACTTGATCGTATTAATTTAGAGAAAACACTCTCTGTGGTCGACAACTTTGTCCTCCAGAATATATTCATTGGATGGCATTGTATCCTCTGCTATCGACATACTAGAACAAGATTTGGCGATGTTACAACAAGGCCAATCTCAATTACGTTCTATTGTGTTATTAAGCTGGACACTGCAATCTTTGCGTACGAGCTATGTGCCTTGGCGTTTCATCAACACATCAGCTCTGTTTGCAGAATACAATCTAACTGATAAACAGATCGAACTGGCACAAAGAGGAGCAAAGTATACAGTGCTGAGCATTGAAAAACTGGAAAAGTTACCATTCACAGTGGCAGAAAAACCAGCTACAGAATGGCTTATTCATGGCAAAATAACATTACCTGTGAGTACTTTTCAGTTTCAATATTGCCTCAGACAAATGCAAGTAGGCAAATATGAAAGGTTGGGTAAGGAATACATTAAGACATCTTGGGATTTACCGTATACATATAGATGTTGGAGTGGGGATCGTGAAGTGTTTTTGAGCGGTACACACTGTAAACGTGCACTGAGCGGTTCACTTATATGTCAGGACATTTATTTACACGGGGCTTGTAATGGTTCTGTGGCAAATTTGTCTTGCCATCAGCAGGGTACACCAGCTGCTGTGATTAATCCAACGTTTGGACAACTTTCTAATGGGAGTTACCTCATGTTGAATGATCAGAGTTGCTGCGGCATGTTGCCAGGCATCCCATATCTAGTAACGGTCAACTCCAGGGTCACTTGCTGTATGCAAGTATTGTTTGCCCCAATAGACACAGTCAGGGAGTCGCCTCTATGGCCTTCGCTGAACGTCTCTTTTTATAAGATTTGATACTTTGAGCAGAATGAAAGCCATGCTTTTACAGCAAACAGTGCCTTTGACCTCGGCCAAAGAAACCTATGATCTACAAGTAGCAAGGACTTCGGCTGAGATACAGACTTTAATACGTACAAACTGCCCTATACATTTCGTAGAAATGACAGGACGTATCTTTAACATGTCTGATACAACCGGAATTGTACATGTATTTAAGAGCATCTGCTCCGGTCTGTTAGCACCTTTCCAGGCAATACTCGGAATCATCCCGAACTTTGCACATTCGGTGTTTGGTGGCATACCATTAATTCTAGCACTTGTTGCCGGAATTCTATTTCTCTTCCTGCTATTGCGCTATGGCCAGCCTATTTGCAGACATCACTCCGAGCGAAATGGAGAAAGCTCTCCTTGAACGAAAGTGCCGTGAGCAAATAGTACGGCTTTTGGGCATGACTCGTCTACGGGACCTTAATACAACGTGGTTCCTGTCATTCAGACCAATCTGGCAAGATTGCATCTTACCTGTTCTACGATGCCTGCTATGCGGTGAAGAATGCGTGTTGGACACCTGTCTAACATTTCCATCAGCAACGCCAACAGATGTCGATACTCTGCTGGTCCCGATAACGGCCCATGCTCTGTGTTGTCCCCAGAGGCTACCTATCCTGCTGTCAGCATTCATTGAGATCTCACAGACGCTTCCGGCTGCTGCTGAGGTACGAGAAAGATCTACAGGCACACAGGTAACAACGGACGCGAACATTGCTGCAGCAACCTATGCTGAAAGCAGTGCTTCTCATCTCTGTGCAATTAATCTACTACACGAGGTGTTCCAACTGACACCAACTACAGTGGATGATGTTTTGTCTATTGAAATAGATGATCTCATGTTTACACCAGACCCGTAAACTAACTCTGATTCAGCATACAGTGTTCCAGAGATGCAGTAACAATTTGGCCTTCATTTTCAAAACAACTTGGAACTCTACCAAAATTGAACTTTTTTTCCATTTTTCGAACGAAAATGGCACTTCAATCTGCTTAAAGTAGAACTAGCCTTATAGTACAGACTTCACGATACTTCCACGGACACTTAGTCATCTTGTGTGTCTAAAACAGTTCATTCATTTTCATGACATGAAATGACTTTGATTTTTTGAAAAACTTATCGATCATTTTCTGTCACATGTAAATATTACTGCTTATTTCATTCCAATTGCATTTATTTTCTAACTTTATGCCTGAAATGAAAAGCATTTGCTTCAAATGTACAGTACCTTTTGCATTCTAATAGGTTTTTTAAATGCCTTTTAAATGGTTTTATGAAAAAGTTTAGCAATATGCGGTACTCCATTTTATGTGTTTAGCATTTTAGTATTATCGTACACACGAAAGTGGAGTGGGTGTTGTATTCCTCTTAGGGTGTCCATACATGGGCTTTCCAGTATCATGTCCTTATATAGGCACAATTCGCCCTGCCCTTATATAGGCATAAAATCCCAGCCCTTATTTAGGCATTAAACCGTGCACTCCAAATACAGGCATGGTCTCTGACATCCGTCCACCCTAACGTCACAACGAGTTCTTGAAGAACAGACCCTTAGGCTTCGGGAATTTCCCTAGCACAGGACTATTGATTTCTTCAAGGACTCATCTATTATGCATGAACCATTATTCCTTAGGGGTTCATTCATGACGTCTTCCGCTGTCCAATTCACGTCAATGCTAACATTCTGAGGTACCTTTCAGGTATAAATATACCTTCCCTAGCCCTTGAAAACTAGAGGAGACCTCGACTTCAGAGGAGCCCATTTCCCGGCCTGACGCACTGAGAAGACGCTGTCATCCCTGCACGCAGAGAGTCCAGCTTCCAGTGATCTGACTTCCCTTGCGGGGTGTTGGAGTTCGAGTCTGGCAAAGAGATTCCTACCTCTCTCATTCTTCAGGTATGGAGCTGACTAGAACCTAGAGGGACTCTTGGCATACTAGGCATACTAGGCTTAACATACTCTTAGTATACCATAGTAAGGAATACTTCACCTACTTCATACCTCTCCCTACACCTAGGTTAGGTTAGGTACATTGGGGTAGAACTAGATTAGAAACGCATCGTATGAGTACTCGCATTTTTAGTCTGTGTTATTTATGTAAATGCATATATACTAAAAGATAATGCTATCGCAGTATTATTTATTTCTACTGCTCACACTGTACATTATTTATCTCGCATACTGTCTTGTGATCGTAACAGCACATTTTACTTACACCAGAAACAAGACTGTTCAAAAAATCTTTTATTGAAACGCCCGTCTATTCTTTCTGTGTAACTTTGAGGAAAACTAAGCATGCACGATTGAGCTGAGTGAAATAGTTATCTATTGTTTCCACGACTCTGGGACACGTTCTGATTCTAAAGGGAAACAAAGTGGTCATGTTTTGCGGCTGCCAGAAACTACTCCCTTCTTGTTGTCAAGGAGTTTCTAGTGGCCTCTGAGCTAGCTGGCACAAGTAATTAAGTTTAATATACTCGATAGGGACATACTGACCTTAGTCCTATGTCAAACCTATAGGATATATTATTCCAATGCGCAGAGCCTATTAGGGAAATAGGAGCTACACTACAATCCAATCACATACCCAGTCAGATACCCATACACCCACTCACATACCCATTCAGAGAGTGCTGCAACCATGTGCAGACCCACTCAGAGACACACGCTCCCACCTACAGACCCACTCATACACTCACGAATGTGCTCACAGTCCCACTGAGACACTCACACATCCACTGAGACACTCATATATCCACTCACAGATCCACTCTGACACTCATACACTCACTCAAACAACCATACAGTTACTCACACACTCAGTTTCAGACCCTCTCAGAGACTTCTGCAGTGAGTCACTCAGTCATACAGTCAGACTCACACAGCCACTCACAGATGCACTCAGATATACACTCACCCACTCACTCACCCACTCAAAGACTCACACATCTACTCACAGACCCACCCAGACACTTGCCCTCCCAGTCACAGACCCACTCAGCCACTCATGCCTTCACCCATTCACTCACCCACTCAGAGACTTGTGCTCTCACTCACAGACCCATTGAGGCACTCATACACCCACTCACAGATCCCTCAGATACTAATACACCCACTCATATACCCAGTCAGATACTCACACACGCATACAGTCACTCACACACCCGCTCACAGACCCACTCGGAAACGTATGCACCCAGTCACTTATATACTCAGAGACTCACGCACCCACTTACAGTGGCACTCAGAGACCCACATACCCACTGAAAGAACCACTCAGACATTCACGCTGCCAGTCATAGACCCACCGAGAGACTCATGCACTCACTCACACATCCACTCAGACACTCACTCACCCACTCAGACACCCACTTAGACACTCAGGTCTCCACTCACAGATCTAGTCACACAGTCATATACTTACTTACAAATGAAAAAAGCCACTTATGCACCTACTCACAGATGGACTGAGGGACTTATGCAACCAGTCACAGACACATTGTGACACTGATGCACCCACTCATAGATGCACTGAGGCAGTCATGCAGTTTTTTACGGAAGCATTGATAGTCTAATGCACTGTGTCACAGGTCCACCCACATACTTACACAGTGATTGAGAGACTTAATGATACAGTGATGCATGCAGTCATAGATTACACTGAAAGAGTTCTACACTGCGTTATAGAGATTTTAAGGTAGTTGTACATGCTAGTATACAGTCATTTAGATAGTAATGTGTTTAGTGTGTTGGTTATAATCCATATGGCTGCTATTAGTTTTGAATGTGGTGGTGACTATTGAATGTCACCGCAGATGAATTTCATACAAACTACGTAGAAAAGTATGATTTTAAACAGTGCACTAATAAACCACTGGTGTCTAAAATACTGTAAAATATGTGCATATATGTGTTTTGCGATCATCGCGGTTACCAAAATCATTGGGATTATCGTAGTAATCATGAAAACAGAAAGTAGGGTTGAAACGCAGTTTCTTAAAAAACGTACTAGAAAAATATGTGTACAAAAATGTTTTTAAAGCAGCGATGTAGGTATTATTGCAGGTACAAAAAAATCCTCAGCACACGTAATAGGTGTATCAACAATTTGTTAAGTGCACGATGTAAGCACAAATTATACACAAGTTATTTCAATTCTTATTTTCTTTCTTTATTCTTTTGGTCTTGCTTCAGACAGTCAACACGTGTTTTGTCGCTTACAAAGGGAAATCGTCCCGCGACTTTCTCAAGGCTATGTCCTTTTTGATAAAGACCTTTCTTTTGTGGTGATATTTCCAACCCACAAAGGGATTCAGTATCTTTCGCAAAGTCAATGAGGCAGTCCATGCATCTGAGGGATCCTATTTTGTCCCCAAATCTTGAGCATGTGAGTCTGACGGTCTCGTCCCAACGTCGTTCGCCGTGTAGCTTGAGTACTGCTCAGGAGTCTTGGCTTGGGCACACTGCTCAGGAGTCTTGGTTTGGGCACACTGCTCAGGAGTCTTGGTTTGGGCACACGGCTCAGGAGTCTTGGCTTGGGTACACTGCTCAGAAGTCTTTATTTATTTATTTTTATTTTAGGGAGTTTTATATAGCGCAAACTTGACCCGAAGGTATCGGGTATCAGAGCGCTTTACATAGCACCAATTGCGTTACATGAGGACACGTTTTTTCTTCTTTGCTTGGACACACTGCTCAGAAGTCTTTGCTTGGACACACTGCTCAGGAGTCTTGGCGTGGGCACACTGCTCTGGAGTCTTGGATTTGGGCACAATGCTCAGGAGTCTTAAATTGGACACACTGTTCAGAAGTCTTGGCTTGGGCTCACTGCTCAGGAGTCTTGGCTTGGACACACTGCTCGGGAGTCTTGGCTTGGACACACTGCTCAGGAGTCTTGGTTTTAGCACACTTTTCAGGAGTCTTAAATTGTACACACTGCTCAGAAGTCTTGGCTTGGGCTCACTGCTCAGGAGTCTTGGCTTGAACACACTGCTCGGGAGTCTTGGCTTGGACACACTGCTCAGGAGTCTTGGCTTGGACACTCTGCTCAGGAGTCTGGGCTTGGGCTCACTGCTCGGGAGTCTTGGCTTGGACACACTGCTCGGGAGTCTTGGCTTGGACACACTGCTCAGGAGTCTTGGCTTGGACACTCTGCTCAGGAGTCTTTGTTTGGACACACTGCTGAATCGTCTTTGCTTGGGCACACTGCTCAGGAGTCTTTGCTTGGGCACACTGCTCAGGAGTCTTGGCTTGGACACTCTGCTCAGGAGTCTGGGCTTGGACACACTGCTCAGGAGTCTTGTCTTGGGCTCACTGCTCAGGAGTCTTGGCTTGGACACACTGCTCAGGAGTCTTGGCTTGGACACACTGTTCACGAGTCTTGGCTTGGACACTCTGCTCAGGAGTCTTTGTTTGGACACACTGCTGAATCATCTTTGCTTGGGCACACTGCTCGGAGTCTTTGTTTGGACACAGTGCTCAGGAGTCTTTGCTTGAACAAACTGCTCAGGAGTCTTTGCTTCTACACACTGCTCAGGAGTCTTTGCTTGGACACACTGCTCAGGAGTCTTTGCTTGGGCACACTGCTCTGGAGTCTTGGCTTGGACACACAGCTCAGGAGTCTGGGCTTGGACACACTGTTCGGGAGTCTTGGCTTGGGCACACTGCTCGGAAGTCTTAGATTGGACACACAGCAAGGAGTCTTGGCGTGGGCACACTGTTTAGGAGTCTTGGCGTGGGCACACTGCTCAGGAATCTTGGTGTGGGCACACTGCTCGGGAGTGTCTTGGCTTGGACACACAGCTCAGTAATCTGGGCTTGGACACACTGCTTGGAAGTCTTGGCTTGGGCACACTGCTCGGGAGTCTTGGCGTGGGCACACTGCTCAGGAGTCTTGGCTTGTACACACAGCTCTGGAGTCTGGGCTTGGACACACTGCTCGGGAGTCTTGGCTTGGGCACACTGCTCGGGAGACTTGGCTTGGACACACTGCTTGGAAGTCTTGGCGTGGACACACTTCTCAGGAGTCGTGGTTTGGGCACACTGCTCAGGAGTCTTGGCTTGGACACACTACTCGGGAGTCTTGGCTTTGACACACTGCACGGGAGTCTTGGCATGGGCACACTGCTCAGGAGTCTTGGCTTGGACACACTGCTTGGGAGTCTTGGTTTGGGCACACTGCTCAGTAGTGTTGGCGTGGGCACACTGCTCAGGAGTCTTGGCTTGGACACACTGCTCGGGAGACTTGGCTTGGGCACACTGCTCAGGAGTCTTGGCTTGGACACACTGCTTGGGAGTCTTGTCTTGGGCACACTGCTCAGTAGTGTTGGCGTGGACACACTGCTCAGGAGTCTTGGCTTGGACACACTGCTCGGGAGTCTTGGCTTGGGCACACTGCTCAGGAGTCTTGGCTTGGGCACCCTGCTCAGGAGTCTTGGCTTGGACACACTGCTCGGGAGTCTTGGCTTGGACACACTGCTCAGGAGTCTGGGCTTGGACACACTGCTCGGGAGTCTTGGCTTGGGCACACTGCTCGGGAGTCTTGGCTTGGACACACTGCTTGGGAGTCTTGGCGTGGACACACTGCTCAGGAGTCGTGGTTTGGGCACACTGCTCAGGAGTCTTGGCTTGAACACACTACTCGGGAGTCTTGGCTTTGACACACTGCACGGGAGTCTTGGCATGGGCACACTGCTCAGGAGTCTTCGTTTGGACACACTGCTTGGGAGTCTTGGCGTGGGCACAATGCTCAGTTGTGTTGGCGTGGGCACACTGCTCGGGAGTCTTGGCTTGGACACACTGCTCGGGAGTCTTGGCTTGGGCACACTGCTCTGGAGTCTTGGCTTGGACACACTGTCGGGAGTCTTGGCGTGGGCACACTGCTCAGGAGTCTTGGCTTGGGCACACTGCTCAGGAGTCTTGGCTTGGACACACTGCTCGGGAGTCTTGGCTTGGACACACTGCTTGGGAGTTTTGGCATCGGCACACTGCTCAGGAGTCTTAGCTTTGACACACAGCTCAAGAGTCTGGGCTTGGACACACTGCTCAGACGTTTTGGTGTGGGCATACTGCTCAGGAGTCTTGGCTTGGACACACTGCTCAGGAGTCTTGGCTTAGACGCACAGCTCAGGAGTCTGCGCTTAGACACACTGCTCGGGAGACTTGGCTTGGGCACACTGCTCGGGAGTCTTGGCGTGGACACACTGCTCAGGAGTCGTGGTTTGGGCACACTGCTCAGGAGTCTTGGTTTGGACACACTACTCGGGAGTCTTGGCTTTGACACACTGCACTGGAGTCTTGGCATGGGCACACTGCTCAGGAGTCTTCGTTTGGACACACTGCTTGGGAGTCTTGGCGTGGGCACACTGCTCAGGAATCTTGGTGTGGGCACACTGCTCGGGAGTGTCTTGGCTTGGACACACAGCTCAGGAATCTGGGCTTGGACACACTGCTTGGAAGTCTTGGCTTGGGCACACTGCTCGGGAGTCTTGGCGTGGGCACACTGCTCAGGAGTCTTGGCTTGGACACACAGCTCTGGAGTCTGGGCTTGGACACACTGCTCGGGAGTCTTGGCTTGGGCACACTGCTCGGGAGACTTGGCTTGGACACACTGCTTGGAAGTCTTGGCGTGGACACACTTCTCAGGAGTCGTGGTTTGGGCACACTGCTCAGGAGTCTTGGCTTGGACACACTACTCGGGAGTCTTGGCTTTGACACACTGCACGGGAGTCTTGGCATGGGCACACTGCTCAGGAGTCTTGGCTTGGACACACTGCTTGGGAGTCTTGGTTTGGGCACACTGCTCAGTAGTGTTGGCGTGGGCACACTGCTCAGGAGTCTTGGCTTGGACACACTGCTCGGGAGACTTGGCTTGGGCACACTGCTCAGGAGTCTTGGCTTGGACACACTGCTTGGGAGTCTTGGCTTGGGCACACTGCTCAGTAGTGTTGGCGTGGACACACTGCTCAGGAGTCTTGGCTTGGACACACTGCTCGGGAGTCTTGGCTTGGGCACACTGCTCAGGAGTCTTGGCTTGGGCACCCTGCTCAGGAGTCTTGGCTTGGACACACTGCTCGGGAGTCTTGGCTTGGACACACTGCTCAGGAGTCTGGGCTTGGACACACTGCTCGGGAGTCTTGGCTTGGGCACACTGCTCGGGAGTCTTGGCTTGGACACACTGCTTGGGAGTCTTGGCGTGGACACACTGCTCAGGAGTCGTGGTTTGGGCACACTGCTCAGGAGTCTTGGCTTGAACACACTACTCGGGAGTCTTGGCTTTGACACACTGCACGGGAGTCTTGGCATGGGCACACTGCTCAGGAGTCTTCGTTTGGACACACTGCTTGGGAGTCTTGGCGTGGGCACAATGCTCAGTTGTGTTGGCGTGGGCACACTGCTCGGGAGTCTTGGCTTGGACACACTGCTCGGGAGTCTTGGCTTGGGCACACTGCTCTGGAGTCTTGGCTTGGACACACTGCTCGGGAGTCTTGGCGTGGGCACACTGCTCAGGAGTCTTGGCTTGGGCACACTGCTCAGGAGTCTTGGCTTGGACACACTGCTCGGGAGTCTTGGCTTGGACACACTGCTTGGGAGTTTTGGCATCGGCACACTGCTCAGGAGTCTTAGCTTTGACACACAGCTCAAGAGTCTGGGCTTGGACACACTGCTCAGACGTTTTGGTGTGGGCATACTGCTCAGGAGTCTTGGCTTGGACACACTGCTCAGGAGTCTTGGCTTAGACGCACAGCTCAGGAGTCTGCGCTTAGACACACTGCTCGGGAGACTTGGCTTGGGCACACTGCTCGGGAGTCTTGGCGTGGACACACTGCTCAGGAGTCGTGGTTTGGGCACACTGCTCAGGAGTCTTGGTTTGGACACACTACTCGGGAGTCTTGGCTTTGACACACTGCACTGGAGTCTTGGCATGGGCACACTGCTCAGGAGTCTGGGCTTGGACACACTGCTCGGGAGTATTGGCGTGGGCACAATGCTCAGTAGTGTTGGCATGGGCACACTGCTCGGGAGTCTTGGCTTAGACACACTGCTCGGGAGTCTTGGCTTGGGCACACTGCTCGGGAGTCTTGCCGTGGGCACACTGCTCAGGAGTCTTGGCTTGGGCACACTGCTCAGGAGTCTTGGCTTGGGCACACTGATCAGGAGTCTTGGTTTGCACACACTGCTCGGGAGTCTTGGCGTGGGCACACTGCTCCGGAGTCTTGGCTTAGACACACAGCTCAGGAGTCCGGGCTTGGATACACTACTCGGGAGTCTTGGCTTGGACACACTGCTCAGGCGTCTTGGCGTGGGTACACTGCTCAGGAGTCTTGGCTTGGACACACAGCTCTGGAGTCTTGGCTTGGACACACAGCTCCGGATCCTGGGCTTGGGCACACTGCTCGGGAGTCTTGGCTTGGACACACTGTTTGGGAGTCTTGGCGTGGGCACACTACTCAGGAGTCTTGGCTTGGGCACACTGCTCGGGAGTCTTGGCTTGGACACACAGCTCAGGAGTCTGGACTTGAACACACTGCTCGGTAGTCTGGGCTTGGACACACTGCTCGGGAGTCTTGGCTTGGACACACTGCTCGGGAGTCTTGACTTGGACACACTGCTTGGGAGTCTTGGCGTGGGCACACTGCTCGGGAGTCTTGGCGTGGGCACACTGCTCAGGAGTCTTGGTTTGGGCACACTGCTCGGGAGTCTTGGCTTGGACACACTGCTCAGGAGTCTTGGCGTGGGCACACTGCTCAGCAATCTTGGTTTGGGCACATTGCTCAGGAGTCTTGGCTTGGATACACTGCTCGGAAGTCTTGGTGTGGGCATACTGCTCAGGAGTCTTGGCTTGGACACACTGCTCAGGAGTCTTGGTTTGGGCACACTGCTCTGGAGTCTTGGCTTGGACACACTGCTCAGGAGTCTTGGCGTGGGCACACTGCTCAGCAGTCTTGGTTTGGGCACACTGCTCAGGAGTTTTGGCTTTGGTACACTGCTCAGGAGTCTTGGCTTGGACACACTGCTCAGCAGTCTTGGTTTGGGCACATTGCTCAGGAGTTTTGGCTTTGGTACACTGCTCAGGAGTCTTGGCTTGGACTCTGCTCAGGAGTCTTGGCTTGGACACACTGCTCGGGAGTCCGGGCTTGGACACACTGCTCGGGAGTCTTGGCTTGGACCCACTGCTCAGGAGTCTTGGCTTGGACACACTGCTCGGGAGTCTAAGCTTGGAGACACTGCTCAGGAGTCAACATCCTGAAGGAGCATCACATGAAGCTCAGCACAGGTACAAGGAAGAGCAAACACAGCAGGACCTGGCTGTGGGAACAGGTTTAGTCACGTAAACCGATGGGGAATTTATTTTTGAAGGTAAAATGGAGAGCCCTTTCATACATTGCCCAGGGCATGATGCTAGCGTGTGAACTCCTCCACTGGACATATTTCAGGGACAGATTTCTGTCTGAACAGTCTAAGTGCACATAGCACAGGCAGAAGGTTGCAGAAGACTGAGCCTTAGAGATGGACTCTGCTATGGACCTGAAGAAATTCCACAAAATGTATTCTGATGGACGAAAGTTCAACGAGGCATATTTCATTCGGTCATCCTCCTTTTTTAATGATGCTATTGATCGATTGTTTTCTCATTACATCAAAAGCTTGTCATCAGGTATGTACAATGCATGTCCCCGCTCACCCGCTGACAGTAGCCTTTTCTGTCATTCTGTTTGCAGCTGATAAACTCTGGAGGGGAATCCGAATGTCCTCGAACATAAATACTGTCTCCAAATCATTTTCAAGTGAGAGGCTGAGTCTAATTGTTATGCATCCATTATGATAGAAATAATAGGAAATAACCCTAGACTATTGGTAGGGGTGTCTCTATTTCAGATACGGGTATTGCTCCACCGCAGAGGAGGAGTCAATGCTGCCCCATCAGCATCACAGTGCAAGATGTTCTCAATATAAAGAGCAGGGATGTGGCCTGGTCACTCCTGGCCATGGGTTTCAAGGAGCTTTATTGACCTCACACTGCGTGAATATCTGCTCTTCCTCATTCCTCTGTATTGAGAAGTGAAACATGACCTATGGCCCGTGTTAGGAGATCACCCCTCTGTGTATCAGCTGCATAGTGCTCAGAAATGCAAGAGGGCTCTTTGAAGATGCCTTTCTGATGGCTGAAGGCTTGAAAATGCATATTTATCAACACTGTCTTTGAAAGTCAGAGCCTGAAATGGATCTCCTGAGTTGCAGCAGGACACATGAATGATCTCATGCAACAGTTATGATTAGGCCTAGTTTCAACTGAGAGCCATTGAACTAGATAGACATTTAGATAACATTAATGTGCACAGTAATGAATAATGAGTTATATAACCATGAAATAATATCTCAAATGCAGCAGCTCCAAAATAAAAATTAAAAGGCATAGGTCACACAGTCAAGTGACAATTACATTGAATTAGATGAAATTAAATTTGTACATTCATTACAGCAACCCCCCCCCGAAAAAAATAAAAATAAAAAAATCATTGTTCTTCGGAGGAAGAAGACAGAAGCAGCTTCTTTACATCTGAGGCTCTTCCCCTTTGGCACTCCTCCGATTCCCAGTCCAATAAGTGTTGTCTTTAGATGTGCAATTAATGTGAGGCAGAGAAACAATCTGACGTTGAGAGAGAGGCTCCTGCACAAGGAGATGTGGATGCATTCGGACACAATGTGGAGCTCACTAAAAAATGGAAGCCAGGATGTGTGCCAAGGAGTCAGAGCAGCAGGCCCTGCATGCAAGAGCCAGAACTGCAATGCAATGGCTGCTCTCCCTGGAGTAAAGGAGATGTTGAAGGAGCAGCTGGAGTTCATGAAGAAGGGCAGACTCACTGCCCATCTATGCCAAGGACTGAAAAGGCACCAGACTGGGTTGAATACACACACAGCCCACAGGCTGACTGCCCGCGGTGCGACTGTCAGCCACCAGAATTCAGAAGGCAAAGCAGGATTGGTAACACCTTGGACACCCTAGGGAAAGTGTTCAAGCTGACAATGTCACTATCATCACTGAGCATCACAAAAAAACAGCACAACATCCCCTCCAGTTCCCTCATTATCATCCCATCCTGGATGTCACTGACATCACCCCAAAAGGCAGAAAAAGAAGCTGATGATATGGCTGTTGATTTAAAGTAATTATTTACTGTATTCCTTTCTCACATCAACAAATGTTACAGTTGATGAGTTGGTCATTGGCTTTAAATCTTTTATGTTATGTTTGTTTCACTTTTACATATCTCGTTCTTTCAAAAGTGATTTCTAAAGATAGCGTTTCTTGTGGCAGTCGCGTTCCTATTGTGTGGGAGCCTTTGGTTTGCTGATGGTGGTTCATTCCCAGGCAGCAGAAACTTTTACTTGAATCCTAGACAGAACCAACACCTGGACACAAACTGGGTGGGTGTACGCCTGACTAGTGTACCTGGGCAACACTGCAAAGATATGCTCTGCTCAAAGTAGTCTCTTCACTGAAGATAAGGAAATCACAGAATTTGCACTGGACACTGGCATTGGCTTTTACTAGTTGATGCATTGGCCACAATCAATGAGATACTGACACTGAACTTGGTAAACTGTTCCTCCGCCGACCAATATCTGCATCTTTGCGTGCAACTCACATATGCCACTTCCCTGCAAGGGTTGTTTTTAGACTTTGTTATCTTTTTATGATAAGTGAGATCAATTTGAGGTATTTGTTATTGCAGCTGATGCCGATATAGGGTGCATCCTATGCTTCAGCAAACACTGGCGCTGAGGTTGTTGCAAGTACTACTTTCTGTAATAACATGGATTGACACATCAGAGCATCCTATGCTTCAGCAAACACTGGCGCTGAGGTTGTTGCAAGTACTACTTTCTCTAATGACATGGATTGACACATCAGAGCATCCTGATGCTTCAGCAAACACTGGCGCTGAGGTTGTTGCAAGTACTACTTTCTCTAATGACATGGATTGACACATCAGAGCATCCTGATGCTTCAGCAAACACTGGCGCTGAGGTTGTTGCAAGTATTACTTTCTCTAATGACATGATTGACACATCAGAGCATCCTGATGCTTCAGCAAACACTGGCGCTTAGGTTGTTGCAAGTACTACTTTCTCGAATAACATGGATTGACACATCAGAGCATCCTATGCTTCAGCAAACACTGGCGCTGAGGTTGTTGCAAGTACTACTTTCTCTAATGACATGATTGACACATCAGAGCATCCTATGCTTCAGCAAACACTGGCGCTGAGGTTGTTGCAAGTACTACTTTCTCTAATGACATGGATTGACACATCAGAGCATCCTATGCTTCAGCAAACACTGGCGCTGAGGTTGTTGCAAGTACTACTTTCTCTAATAACATGGATTGACACATCAGAGCATCCTATGCTTCAGCAAACACTGGCGCTAAGGTTGTTGCAAGTACTACTTTCTCTAATGACATGATTGACACATCAGAGCATCCTATGCTTCAGCAAACACTGGCGCTGAGGTTGTTGCAAGTACTACTTTCTCTAATAACATGGATTGACACATCAGAGCATCCTATGCTTCAGCAAACACTGGCGCTGAGGTTGTTGCAAGTACTACTTTCTCTAATAACATGGATTGACACATCAGAGCATCCTATGCTTCAGCAAACACTGGCGCTGAGGTTGTTGCAAGTACTACTTTCTCTAATAACATGGATTGACACATCAGAGCATCCTATGCTTCAGCAAACACTGGCGCTCAGGTTGTTGCAAGTACTACTTTCTCTAATAACATGGATTGACACATCAGAGCATCCTGATGCTTCAGCAAACACTGGCGCTGAGGTTGTTGCAAGTACTACTTTCTCTAATGACATGGATTGACACATCAGAGCATCCTGATGCTTCCAAACACTGGCGCTGAGGTTGTTGCAAGTACTACTTTCTCTAATGACATGGATTGACACATCAGAGCATCCTATGCTTCAGCAAACACTGGCGCTGAGGTTGTTGCAAGTACTACTTTCTCTAATGACATGGATTGACACATCAGAGCATCCTGATGCTTCAGCAAACACTGGCGCTGAGGTTGTTGCAAGTACTACTTTCTCGAATAACATGATTGACACATCAGAGCATCCTGATGCTTCAGCAAACACTGGCGCTCAGGTTGTTGCAAGTACTACTTTCTCGAATAACATGATTGACACATCAGAGCATCCTGATGCTTCAGCAAACACTGGCGCTCAGGTTGTTGCAAGTACTACTTTCTCTAATAACATGGATAGACACATCAGAGCATCCTATGCTTCAGCAAACACTGGCGCTGAGGTTGTTGCAAGTACTACTTTCTCTAATAACATGGATTGACACATCAGAGCATCCTATGCTTCAGCAAACACTGGCGCTCAGGTTGTTGCAAGTACTACTTTCTCTAATAACATGGATTGACACATCAGAGCATCCTATGCTTCAGCAAACACTGGTCCTGAGGTTGCTGCAAGTACTACTTTCTAATGATATGATTGACACATCAGAGCATCCTATGCTTCAGCAAACACTGGCGCTAAGGTTGTTGCAAGTACTACTTTCTCTAATGACATGGATTGACACATCAGAGCATCCTGATGCTTCAGCAAACACTGGCGCTCAGGTTGTTGCAAGTACTACTTTCTCTAATAACATGGATTGACACATCAGAGCATCCTATGCTTCAGCAAACACTGGCGCTGAGGTTGTTGCAAGTACTACTTTCTCTAATAACATGGATTGACACATCAGAGCATCTTATGCTTCAGCAAACACTGGCGCTCAGGTTGTTGCAAGTACTACTTTCTCTAATGACATGGATTGACACATCAGAGCATCCTATGCTTCAGCAAACACTGGCGCTGAGGTTGTTTCAAGTACTACTTTCTCTAATAACATGGATTGACACATCAGAGCATCCTGATGCTTCAGCAAACACTGGCGCTGAGGTTGTTGCAAGTACTACTTTCTCTAATGACATGGATTGACACATCAGAGCATCCTGATGCTTCCAAACACTGGCGCTGAGGTTGTTGCAAGTACTACTTTCTCTAATAACACGGATTGACACATCAGAGCATCCTATGCTTCAGCAAACACTGGCGCTGAGGTTGTTGCAAGTACTACTTTCTAATGATATGATTGACACATCAGAGCATCCTATGCTTCAGCAAACACTGGCGCTAAGGTTGTTGCAAGTACTACTTTCTCTAATGACATGGATTGACACATCAGAGCATCCTGATGCTTCCAAACACTGGCGCTGAGGTTGTTGCAAGTACTACTTTCTCTAATGACATGGATTGACACATCAGAGCATCCTATGCTTCAGCAAACACTGGCGCTCAGGTTGTTGCAAGTACTACTTTCTCTAATAACATGGATTGACACATCAGAGCATCCTGATGCTTCAGCAAACACTGGCGCTGAGTTTGTTGCAAGTACTACTTTCTCTAATAACATGGATTGACACATCAGAGCATCCTATGCTTCAGCAAACACTGGCGCTGAGGTTGCTGCAAGTACTACTTTGTCTAATGACATGGATTGACACATCAGAGAATCCTATGCTTCAGCAAACACTGGCGCTGAGGTTGTTTCAAGTACTACTTTGTCTAATGACATGGATTGACACATCAGAGCATCCTATGCTTCAGCAAACACTGGCGCTGAGGTTGTTTCAAGTACTACTTTGTCTAATGACATGGATTGACACATCAGAGCATCCTATGCTTCAGCAAACACTGGCGCTGAGGTTGCTGCAAGTACTACTTTCTCTAATAACATGGATTGACACATCAGAGCATCCTATGCTTCAGCAAACACTGGCGCTGAGGTTGTTGCAAGTACTACTTTCTCTAATGACATGGATTGACACAGAGCATCCTATGCTTCAGCAAACACTGGCGCTGAGGTTGTTGCAAGTACTACTTTCTCTAATGACATGGATTGACACATCAGAGCATCCTATGCTTCAGCAAACACTGGCGCTGAGGTTGTTGCAAGTACTACTTTCTCTAATAACATGGATTGACACATCAGAGCATCCTATGCTTCAGCAAACACTGGCGCTGAGGTTGTTGCAAGTACTACTTTCTCTAATGACATGGATTGACACATCAGAGCATCCTATGCTTCAGCAAACACTGGTCCTGAGGTTGCTGCAAGTACTACTTTCTCGAATAACATGATTGACACATCAGAGCATCCTGATGCTTCAGCAAACACTGGCGCTCAGGTTGTTGCAAATACTACTTTCTCTAATAACATGGATTGACACATCAGAGCATCCTATGCTTCAGCAAACACTGGCGCTGAGGTTGTTGCAAGTACTACTTTCTCTAATGACATGGATTGACACATCAGAGCATCCTATGCTTCAGCAAACACTGGTCCTGAGGTTGCTGCAAGTACTACTTTCTCTAATAACATGGATTGACACATCAGAGCATCCTATGCTTCAGCAAACACTGGCGCTGAGGTTGTTGCAAGTACTACTTTCTCTAATGACATGGATTGACACATCAGAGCATCCTATGCTTCAGCAAACACTGGCGCTCAGGTTGTTGCAAGTACTACTTTCTCTAATGACATGGATTGACACATCAGAGCATCCTATGCTTCAGAAAACACTGGCGCTGAGGTTGTTGCAAGTACTACTTTCTCTAATGACATGGATTGACACATCAGAGCATCCTATGCTTCAGCAAACACTGGCGCTCAGGTTGTTGCAAGTACTACTTTCTCTAATGACATGGATTGACACATCAGAGCATCCTATGCTTCAGCAAACACTGGCGCTGAGGTTGTTGCAAGTACTACTTTCTCTAATGACATGGATTGACACATCAGAGCATCCTATGCTTCAGCAAACACTGGCGCTCAGGTTGTTGCAAGTACTACTTTCTCTAATGACATGATTGACACATCAGAGCATCCTATGCTGCAGCAAACACTGGCGCTGAGGTTGTTGCAAGTACTACTTTCTCTAATGACATGATTGACACATCAGAGCATCCTATGCTTCAGCAAACACTGGCGCTGAGGTTGTTGCAAGTACTACTTTCTCTAATGACATGATTGACACATCAGAGCATCCTATGCTTCAGCAAACACTGGCGCTGAGGTTGTTGCAAGTACTACTTTCTCTAATGACATGGATTGACACATCAGAGCATCCTGATGCTTCAGCAAACACTGGCGCTGAGGTTGTAGCAAATACTACTTTCTCTAATGACATGATTGACACATCAGAGCATCCTATGCTTCAGCAAACACTGGCGCTGAGGTTGTTGCAAGTACTACTTTCTCTAATGACATGATTGACACATCAGAGCATCCAATGCTTCAGCAAACACTGGCGCTGAGGTTGTTGCAAGTACTACTTTCTCTAATGACATGGATTGACACATCAGAGCATCCTATGCTTCAGCAAACACTGGCGCTGAGGTTGTTGCAAGTACTACTTTCTCTAATGACATGATTGACACATCAGAGCATCCTATGCTTCAGCAAACACTGGCGCTGAGGTTGTTGCAAGTACTACTTTCTCTAATGACATGATTGACACATCAGAGCATCCTATGCTTCAGCAAACACTGGCGCTCAGGTTGTTGCAAGTACTACTTTCTCTAATGACATGATTGACACATCAGAGCATCCTATGCTTCAGCAAACACTGGCGCTGAGGTTGTTGCAAGTACTACTTTCTCTAATGACATGATTGACACATCAGAGCATCCAATGCTTCAGCAAACACTGGCGCTGAGGTTGTTGCAAGTACTACTTTCTCTAATGACATGGATTGACACATCAGAGCATCCTATGCTTCAGCAAACACTGGTCCTGAGGTTGCTGCAAGTACTACTTTCTCTAATGACATGATTGACACATCAGAGCATCCAATGCTTCAGCAAACACTGGCGCTTAGGTTGTTGCAAGTACTACTTTCTCTAATGACATGATTGACACATCAGAGCATCCTATGCTTCAGCAAACACTGGCGCTGAGGTTCTTGCAAGTACTACTTTCTCGAATAACATGGATTGACACATCAGAGCATCCAATGCTTCAGCAAACACTGGCGCTGAGGTTGTTGCAAGTACTACTTTCTCGAATGACATGGATTGACACATCAGAGCATCCTGATGCTTCCAAACAATTCTCTGAACTCTTGCATAGAAAGAGGACAATGCCATCAGTCCCTTCCTGCACAAAAACTACCATCCCCACAATCCAGGCACCCTTGCAAAATGGCGCATGACAGGCAATTATGTGCCAGCGCAGGGGAAAGCACAGGGATGCGTCATATTTTTGTTAATATGACTCATCCCTGTGCTTTGAGAATGACACAGCATGGCACAGCTAAATGGCTTGCAGCACTGAACCAATTTCTTGTAGATGAAGTCCTCAGTCTTGAGAAATGCAGATTCTGTCAGACTGCACTTAAACTATCGTCAGAATATGGGGACTGAGTCCACACATATCTTCAGAGTATGTTGGCCTAATTCCTAGCTAGCTCACAGTGCACCATGTGAACCTAAAACCTTCCACGGTACCAGATGGTATCTTCAACCTTAGAAATGACCACTCTAACTGCCCAAGGAAATTGCAGAAACAGATCTACCCTTTCGTTGTCTACATTTGCATGTGCAAGAGACACACAAGAAAGATACAAACTGGCTTTTCAAACATTTATAGAAACATTTTTATTTTTGTGTAAAAATCGTGAGCTGCAATTATAAGTAGGATAAAATAAAGCATTGTAACCAGCATTACAAGACTGGTAAAAAGATGAACAGTTAATCCATTCTACCATTACAGTGTCATCATGATTATATTTATACTCCTATCCTAATACTACCTACACTATCAGGAGCATAGTGGGCGTACCCTGTTCCAGATCCATTGGGACAATCCAACCCCCCATACCTGTGTACGAAGCGACTGGAATCCGGCCTGGTGTAGAGCAGGCTGTCATTCTTTGCCGGATGGAGATTAGAGTCATAAGGGCTGCATCTCAGTCACAGGCACAGCATTCCAGGATAATCGCAGAAATGCTTCTCACCCATATAAAGTTGAAGCCCTCCCTTCAGGGCCCACACCACCCAAAGTCTCTGACTATGTTCTAGGCATTGTTAGAAAATGTGCTACATACGTCAGAGACTTTGACACCGTCCACACCCAAAGGACTTGGAGGAATGTGATTTCGGTTGGTCTAGTGACTGACAGAATAGCTCTGAGGCCATTACGCACTCCATTGCTGAGGCAAGTCCTGTGGTCTAGTTTGACCTGTCTCCATGCACTGACATTGTTGTAGATACCCGCGCAGTCAATCAAGGTGCCATTTTATCTTAATAAGTGAGAGACCTAGATGCACCCTGAGGTTCATCACTGGCATTGGCTCTCCAGGAGCAGTATGTATATACTACTACCTTCATTCACCTGCAACAGCCACCATAAGGTATCATGGGATGAGTGACACCTGAGTGTGGAATGGGGGAGAACATGCCCATGCACAGGCATTGTCCTGGTATGAGCACCCAGTCCTATTCTCAATGATATGGGATCAGGATATCAAGGGCTAAATATAATCTGGCAAAACTATTGTGTCCTGCAACATCGCATACAAAAATCTAGCTCCTTTCTTTGGGTAAAAGAAAATCTAGATCCAATGGAACAAGATTTTTGTAAACAATATTGAGGTCATGATAGTAATGTCAGGCAATAAGTTGTTAATAATATGACATGCAGCTGTGCTGGATGCGATGTAATCGCCATGAGGTTGCTATGGCCAGGCCTGGAAAAATCATTAAAATGCTTCCAGACCTACAGGTCTAGTAACTTGCATGATCTGTTCGACCTGACTGTAATGCTCCTGACTCATAAGCCTGTCTCAAATTGTGTGATCCTAGGCAAATATTTTATTTCACTGAGCCTTTCTTCATCATTACATATAAGAGCATCTTCACAAAAAAAGTGAATTTATTTGATTTGATAAACTGAAAGTTTGCCCCAAGGAGAATAAGACTCTATCCCACATATAGTGTACACATGACCCCTCACCTGTGTCATAGTTAACTAATAGCATTGCCATCAGGGCGGGAACCTGAATGTTTTTCAGTTCATTTTTGAAAACTCTCAATATAATAATGCTCTCAATACAGTGATTTAATCTGATGTGCTGAGAGGATACACTCTTGCATGTTAAATAAATACCATTTTTGGGATGCTGAAGGCCCTCTGTCATATTCTAAGATCATCTTTGGTGTGTAATTTAGATATCAGCTCTTCTTTAAGGCTTAGCTTGTGCACTCCAAGGCAGATAGATCTCTCTCTCTCTCTCTCTCTCTCTCTCTCTCTCTCCCCTTGGCCACCTCTACAGTGCGGAAGGTGTGTTGGATGCAATAAAACACCAGCATCAGGGGTTGAAAAATTTATAGGAACTTATGGGTGCCAAAAACAACTACATTGAGTATTTAAGACACATAATAGTTGTGCATCATTATGTCACTGCAAATAGTAGATCTTACTTTCTCTTACCCTAAACAGAGCCATTCATTGTATCCACTCTAGACGGATGAGTGGCTGTTCAGGCCACACAATATTCAGACTTGTGACTTGAAGATCGAACTCTTGTCTAAAGTCGCCAACCCAGTTCTTTAACTGTAGCAGGAGCCCCTGGACACGTGTCATGTACATGGACTCTGTGTTACACCCGATATTAGGAATGTACCTAATCTTCTGGGGATGACCACAGTAAGCTCGATAGTTTTAGGACTTGACCTGCATGATTGCACTACAGTGTTCATCGCTGCACTTAGCCCGGACATACCTGTCCTGCTATTTATGTGCTATAAATGATATTAATCTGTACTTGGCCTGGGTTCGAAGATAAAGCTATACTGCCCTTATCCCCCAGGATCTTTTCTGTTCTCTTTCCTTACCACAATACTCCTCCCCCTCTTCCCCATAACCTGACACCAGCTATGGATGCCCTGCTGCTGTCAGTGCCCCTCAACTGTGGGCAGGGCTAGTCTCTTTCATAGAAAAGATCACAGTGCAGCACCAGTTTAAGGCATTGCACATCTGTTTAATGCAATACTCATCAAAGCTGGATCTTCCTTACTACCATACTCCATCCCCTCTACCCCATAACCTTCCAAATCTACCCCAAAACCTGACACCAGCTATGGACTCCCTGTTACTGTCAGTGCCCCTTAGCTGTGGGCAGGGTGGGTCTCTTTCATAGACAACGTCACAGTGCAGCACCAGTTTAAGGCATCGCTCTTCTGTTTAATGTAATACTCATCAAAGCTGGATCTTTCTTACCACCATACTCCTTACCCCTATACCCCATAACCTGACATCACCTATGGATACCCCGGTGCTGCCAGTGCCCCTCAGCTGTGGGAAGGGCAGGTCTCTTTCATAGACAAGATCACAGTGCATCATCGATTTAAGGCATTGCACATCTGTTTAATGCAATACTCATCAAAGCTGGATCTTCCTTACCACCACACTCCTTCCCCCTCTACCCCATCACCTCACATGATTTATGGATGCCCCGCTGCTGTCCGTGCCGCTCAGCTGTGGGCAGGGCACTACCCCATACCCTGACACCAGCTATGAACGCCCCGCTGCTGTCCGTGCCCCTCATCTGTGGGCTGCCCGGAGTTTGAGTCAACACAGTAAAAGCAAAGATATCATCGGTCTGTTAAATGCTATCAAGAAACATTCATCTTTATTAGTACTCACTCATCGTGGAAGGCAGTGCAGTTCTATTATGTAGGAAAGTAGTATCTGCTTCTTATGGTTACCCCCACTTTTTGCTTTATGTAATGCTGTTTTTGACTAGTCTGACTGGGATCCTGCTAATCAGGACCCCAGTCTATCTGCTTTCTCCCTATACTGTTAAGTTAGTACCAAGGTACCATCCCAGATTGGATACTGGGGTACCCTTATCAGTCCCTAGTATATGGTACACATGTACCCAGGGCATAGGTACCCCAGAGGTCTCCAATGGGCTGAAGCATGCATTATGCCACCCATGAGAGACCATGCAAAATGGAACTACAGGCCTGCCATTGAAGCCAGTGTAAGATGGTGCATGCACCACTTACTAAAGATATAGGTTTACTATATCTAATGGTCACTGGACATAAAACCTATAAGTCACCCCTATAGCAGGCCTTTACAATCCGGAAGGCAGGGTGCTTGGTTCTAAGTGGGATGGTGCCCCTGCGTGAGCAGGACACCCCTGCAGCCTACGGTTTCCATTCTCCTGTGTTGTCAGTGAAGCAGAAGGATGCAGTTCATTTACCTCTATGTGTTAATTCATACATTAAGATAAATTATGACCGGGGAAGGATGATGCCAACAGGGTGCGAAGTCATTGCACAGAGAGAGTAAAGGGATTCAGTGTGAACGAGAAAGAAGGAGCAGCCCACTGTCATCAGAAGATGACAAGTAGCCTCAGCCCTTCCATGGCAGCAGGTATCCTGACTCAGCCTTTGAAAGTGACTATTACAGACTGACAATGTGTGAAGGGTTCACCTTGTATGGGGAGTTTGCTAGTGGGAGCAGGGGACGACACTACTTTCTTGTGGCTAGCCCCCTAATTCTGCTCACTTGTATTCATACACAATGATGTTTCTTATTATCCTCTCTACTCAACCCTTGTTGAACCACCTGTTACTGGCTAGGCAGTTGTTACCATTAGTTGTTGTTTACATTTTGGTTTTGTTGTCTACCTGTATGAATGCATGGGTGAACATGCACCTAATCATTGGACTGGGCGAGGGCAGCTTCGCCCATATCACAAAGGGGAGGGCTCGAAGAGGGGTGTGCACACTCTCTCTACAAACCCTCCCCTTTGCCAGGCTCAAGATATTGGTGGTTTGTTGATGGAGGACAAAAAGGAGGAATCAGATGGCTCTTCTAACAATAGTTTCCTTGAATGTCCAAGGCTTGAACTCCCCGATCAAGCCCACGTCCATCCTTCAATGGCTCAAAAGCAAAGAGACGAATGTGGTCGAACACCAGGAGACCCGTGTGCTGTCTAAAGATGTCACATGACTATGTTCATACTGGTTCCTAACCAGATACATGAATCCTACAGGACTAAGACCAGAGGGGTCGCCATCCTTCTTTGAAAAGGCCTGGATTTCTTTATTAAACACCCAATATATAGACAGGGAGGGCGTTCAGTGGGGTTGAGGTATAGAATAGGTCAAAGCCCAATCATCCTGACCTCTGTGCATGCCTTAAATGAGCATGAGGAAAGATTCGGTATCATTTTTTACTAGCAACATGTTCTAGGCCTTAATAATTGGGGAAGATTTTAATAAGCTCTTACACGTGTACACATTCCTCTAAAGACCATTCCCTACCTCCACCATCCCTGCCCCAGGGCATCCACAACTTAAACCTTCTAGACATATGGCGACGTCATCAATGCAGGGACACGGACTACGCATTGTATGCCACGGTTCATAAATCCTATACTAGAACTGGATATTCCCTGTTCTGTACAGAGCTATTTCAAAGACTCCTGATTTCCTCCACTGGTGTTAAAACTCTGCCTCATCATGCATGCAAGGCGACTCCCCCTCTCAGGGACCTATAACCGGATCCTTGTAAAAGAGGCGGCCCTGACAGCTCCCAACCCCAGAGAACGTGTTAGTGAAGCGCTGGAATGATACTGGTGATAAAGACTGCTCCATGGTATAGGGAGGGAGATGGGGGTGACCTGCCATACTACATACCAGGTATACCTAGAAGGGTATCTTGGTGCTAAACAACAGATGTGTATTGTTATCCAAATCAATGGTACTCATTTTATTGACTTTAGAAGAATGAAAGGCTGAGTGGACCCCCCAGGATTTGAACCGTGACCATGAGGTCAAACATAATCCCCTACAGCAGGTGCATTAGACCACTAGGCCACCAGACCCGACCCGCTTGAATGCCTTCCCTAGCAGAAGAAAGCTGATCTGGAAAAACAGCTCTCCCTGGATGAAGCTGATTACAGAGGGGTGCAGGGAGGTCCCCTGGGTAACCAAAGAGACACGGCTGGCAATTTAAAGGAGATTGGCCAATTCCTCTCTCTGCATACAACACACAGAGAAAACGCCCACAGCCTTAGGAGCAGATGCTGAAAGTAGCTGGAAGCAATGTCCAGGGGCTCTGATTCTTGCTGGGAGGGTGGTGGGGAGAGGAGCTTGCTATTTCATACCTGGGGGTCATATATACAGATTCAAACACACTGGCATGAATTCTCCCACATGTCACAGCAGTACCAGTATCACACTGTGAATTGTGCGGAGGTGGAAGTTGCCAACTATCCCCGAATTCAACATTTGGTGGTTTGAGATGTGGTTAGTTTAGGCTACGGGGCCATGGGGAAGATGCATGAAAGATTTTCCAAATGTGAGGGTGTGTGACTTTTATTTGTTTCTCACATGGAAAGAGCCCGGGTGTTAGGGAGTAACCACGTTGTTTTAACTGTGACGTTGTGCTATTTTGTACTTGCTCTGCTCTTACTGCCTAGAGACAACAATGATGTTATTACAGAAACTTAATCAACATTGAGAGCAACCAACGCTGCTCTATAATGTTAAGCACCAGCCTGAAGAGGTCAATGCAAATCCTTGTCCTGAAAAAGGGCCTTGGTGACAAAGATGATGGAATTCTGCTGATCTGCAGCTGTCCTACCCTCGAGCTATGATACTGTTAGGTGTATCTGTACCCGCTATGCATTACCTACTTAAGAAAAAGTTGTTTAAAAAAAGATAAACATTAAACATATCTGAGTTCTAAAACTATTAGGAAACAGATGTGTTTATAGCATCTAGGCACCCTGCAAGGAACTTAATGACAAAGGTCAATTCCAAAGTACTACAATACTAGATAAAAGTCTTCAGGTGAAAAACTGTGAAAAGTTCATGAAACATGCTAATTGAAACTCTTTTGACTAAAGAGCTTCCAGAAGGAACCAGCTAAATACTATGGAGAAAGTACTAAAAATGTAACTCTGAAGCTGACAAAAAGTAGTGCCTTGACATGAGACAGCATCATAAAGCACTACAGAAATTCAAGAGAAGGACGGGGATTTGGTGTTCTGGGGTTTTACCAGCTGAAGCCTGCAGAGATGCTGCTAACTTCAGTTCAAGAGCCTCAAAGGCATACATAGAAGTGGAGATTGGGTATGGCTTTTCTACTGAGCCAAATCCAAGAGCTGGACTCTAACCCAATAGTTAGAGCTATAGTAATCCATATTAACAAAGACTAGGATACACCATTGTCCTATAACAGCCACACTCTCCAATACTCTCAGGCAGGGCGCCTTGGGTTGGTGTGGGCCTGCAAATCTTTTCATTTGTTCCAATGTGTGCCATCTTACATCTTAAAGATGAAGGCCAGCAGAGAGAGATGTGTCTTTAGTGCTACATTGTGCACTGACTGGGAAGGGGCAGAGTCAAGAGACCTTTGTCTCCCAGGTTCTGCTGCCCAGTTCTTCTCTGAAGGCCTCCAACCTAGAAAAAGTCTATGGGCCAGATGTAAGAAGCCTTTTTCCCGTTTGCAAATGGGCTGATTCTCAGAATCAGCCCGTTTGCGAACGTGCAAAAGCCTTTGGGATGTATCATCCCAAAGGCCCTTGCAAATAGGAATCGCAAAATTTGCGATTCCCTATTTTGCGAATGCATTTAAGGAATCGCAAATTGCCATTCCTTAAATGCAATTCTGGAAGCACCCAAGTTGTGCGATTTTGCCTTAAGAAATCGCAAATTACCACCAACCTCAAGTTCAAAGTGTATGTGCGCCACATGTGCACACATGCTTATTTCAGGGGTGCAACAGGATGTCCTTCTGGCACCCTTGTACCCTTGAAATTGCATTCGCAATTTGCGAATACCTATTGGGTACTCGCAAATTGCGAATGTCTTCCCATTAGGCCCATAGGAATGAATGGGAAGGTATTCCTTAATTGCGACTCGCAATTTGCGATTCGCAATTAAGGAATATGTATGAATCACAATTATTACTGCGAATCCTGCATACATTGCATTTTGTGAGTCCTTAATAGCGAATCACTAACATTCGCTATTAAGGACTCGCAAACTGCAAAGATGATACATCTGCCCCTATATTCTGTGTGGTTCAGCAGGCAAGTCCAATGGCACTGGATT